>VYYJ01002447.1:0-21560 GCA_021029165.1 Cyphoderus albinus | reverse complement strand
TCGTCCCAGTCACAAGAGCCGAACAGAAAGTAATAAGATTTCTGGAAGCCAACGGAAAACCAGTAACAATAATTAAATAAGATTCAGTTGGAAATTCCTCGAAAATAAATCCTAATCATCAACAGATTTTCATTCTCAACAACCGATTTTCTCATTAGGTAAAGAACAAAACGAATGGGCCACGGCCACGGTTTAAAGAGGGTTGGTCCGCAAGACTTTGGAGAGAGTGGTGAAGGAAAGTGAATGCATTCCACACTCATTCCCATCTCATGTAAATAAATACATTTTAACGATGTGTTTCTTTTCTTTCACCGAAATGAAATCACCGCTTCGTTCCTTCGCTTCCCCCTTAGAGTAAAGCAGGGCGAAATTGAATTAAAAAGGCACAAAAGCGCAGACCTCCCGTTTTTCGATGCAATAAATAAATACCATAATAGCACACCGGAATGGTGTAAGAAAACACTGTCATCATCATCAATAACAACAACATCAGAATTCTCCACTGGAGAATTCCTCCAACCAGCAACTTCCCAAAATCTCCAGGAAAAAATAAGATTGGCTTCTGCATCTTCTGCTGCATCGATAAAAGATTCTGTGTGGAGATTCGAATTCGAAGATTCAAATTAAAATTCCATTTTACTTTTACTTTACCAGCTTTCACTCACTTATTTTATTTTCCATCCTCCTATCCTGTTCAGTTGCAGCCACAACTAATTTTTTTGGGAGAGAGACAAAATAAGCCGCGATGTTCATTCTTAGCACAAAGATGACGATGATGATGACGAACAAAGAATTTGTTGCAAAGTGTAAACTTTTGGTTACGGTGGTGCGATTACAAACTAAAAGCCGGATTCACATCACGCTGCTCCACTTCACTCACACAGATGCATCCATCTAATTCCTCTCATTAGTCCCAGTGTTGACAATACGTATCTTCTTATCAATCTCAAACGAAAATCCTCCATAAGATACGTCATACAACAAAATTTTGTCGAAACTCCAAAGGGAAAATGTAACTAAAATTTTCTCTTTTCCTACTCTGTCCTGCAAAAATAGACACATCTCCTCATCTCATGATGATAATGATAACGATGATGGAGCGATTCGGCTTCTGCTTGTACTTTCAGAGCGAGCGAAAGCAAAACGCTGTTTATTTTGTTATTTATTCCCTCCTGATTTTCTTTCATTTTATTCATTCATTCATCTTTTCCAGCTTCCAGTCACTGCCACTGTGGAATTTTCAAATGCACTTTGTTACCTTACAAGAGACAGTTAACTTTCACAGTCGGTTGGAGCAACTTTCATTCACTCATTCATTCAGAGCCGAACCGTAAATAACAACAAAAGGCAAAAGGAGCATTTTATTTACAATATAACAACACACACGTCTTCTTTGCCCCCAGTTTCAAATTGATCATGTACACACATTTTTTATTCTATTGTTTTCCTCACACTCTCACACACGTGTTTACTTTGCTTTGTACTCTCGGCGGAGAAAAGAGTAAGCCGATTAGCTGCTCTTAACTGAACGGAACTTTCCCCTTGTAAAGAAAGACAAAAGTTCTCTGCTTTTCTTTTCCCCATTAAATACTTTTGCTTGCATGTGTGCTCATTTATTTCATTTATTTTCGTCCTAAAATCGTGGTGCCAATGGAACGTGCATAAATTTAATGGCACGCAGCTCCTTTTCTTCACTTCGCTTCATTTCACTATTGTTCCCTATCTGATCCACTTATGGCCAAATGCCAATACTCCAGTAATAGTTTGTAATAGTAATCTGTGTGTCTGTGTGCACAGTGTGTGTGCACCATAAAAATGGGACTCGCTCGCTTTCCCTGCATCACATCATACTGACTGAGTGCATTCTAAGGCTTCCAAAGATTTCCAGATACAACTTTCCAGACTTCCAGAGAAGATCAAGTCTCACTTTCTTACCAAAGCTCAAACTCAACTTTGTCTTTTACGCAATTTTATTGATGGTTTTCGAGTTAAGTGAGCCGTGCCTGAAAATGAATCCCGAATCCTAAACGCCGCTTATGTTACTACTAGTTCATAAGGGGACAGAATAAATTTTACGAGTAAAGTGGCTATCAAATCTACTTTTTTATTATCACGCCTTACTCTACCGTAACGTAAAGGTTGCATGCTGCAAGTGTATAAAAAAGCAAAATGCAATTTTATTTTACTTTTTTCTTTCAGGGTAAATTTTTTTTCTCCAGTTTAAACGGTCTTTTTTATGGCACAACATTCAGATCAGAGATCACGGCTCAATCTCCTCTTCATTTTCCTCTTCATTTAATCCAGTTCCTGCACTGCACAAGCTCGGGAGAAAATCTCCCAAGCGAGCAGATAATTAGGGCTAAAATGCCACCATAACATGAAAACTAACAAGGCCATTAAAATGGGATTGTCTTTGTTAGCCTAAACTATCACAGGGGTTGCTTGCTACTATCACATCACATCGTATCACCTTTATTACCATTTACCACCGCCACCTCCACCTCCACCTTTAAAAAGACCTTTACATTTTTATTTGTCCTTTAACTTCCTTAAACTGCAATTTTTTAAAGGCGAGATTAAAAGCAACATTTTCTGGATGATCACCATCTTAATTACTGCGTCTCTTCACAAACTTCAATAAAAACAGAGACGTAGTGCTGGTTGGTGGTTGGTTTTAAGCTCTGCTTAGCTAAGGAATCTTTTCTATTATTTATAAAAACGTATCCATATAAAGTTTAACGGGTTATAAAGAAGAAAGCCGCGTCTTACTAACATATATAACGATAAGGAAAGCCAATCAAGTTTTTTCCCTCGCCAGCTAACACGGAAAACACCACCATCTTCGTCGCTTGCTTTTCCTCATTGCTAATTAATCCTTCGAAAACAACAACACGCAAGCAAAGTGAGAGTCAAAGCACGGAGAAAAGGGGACTGTGGAAAAAATAAAGCGGAGATGAAGATGAGATGGTTTTGGTGGATGGAGGAGCAGGAGTGAAAAAGTAATTATAAATTTTCTGTGGTTTCTCTCCAAACCCTGAGAAAAGGCTTCTGTTCTTGACTGCTCAGCCTTGTCTTAACATAAAAACGAAACCAAAGCCCAAGCACCCTGAGCATATCGTGTCGATGATGATTATGATGAGAAGAGAATGAGGATTTTTGGAAAAACAAAAATAAAATAAAATGAAGAAGCCAAGAAGGCAAAGAACAAAAACAAAGTGTGCACACACCATCGAATTAATAATAATAATGAAATATTAATATTAACAAGCGAATCACTGCGGAGCACGGAAGATTTCCTTTCCAATGAAAACCGACAACGAAAACAACACGGAAAAGTGTCAGGAGCAGGAATTAAGAGGAAAAGTCTCCAGGGTTTCTCCAGCAGAATAGAATCTGGAAGAATCCGAGTCTGCTGAATAAAATGAATGTTCCAAAAAAATATCACCACCTTCATTATTCATGTAATGTTCAGTTATTTTGTGTGTGCGTGTGTATTGATTAATCAATTAGTATTCCTATCTAATTAGCAAATGACAATGGGGTCTTGTCTGGTCTAGTCTTCCACTGGAAACAAAATTTTCCCCTTAAGTCTCAATCCATCTCAGCCTCAACTGACTGAACTGAATCAATGAAGGAATCAGACTGAAAATGAAAGAGCTGGTGAAAGCTGAAAACAAGCAGATTATTTTTCTCTCCTGTATCTGCTATGTATGATCGTAAATGAAAATGAATGAAAATTCCCAGAAGCCCTGAAGAGCCAAAAACTCCCTCGTTCTTTTCATTTCATTCTTTCATTTACTCTTTTTTAAATTCATTCCATCACTCGAAACAAATAACAAAATAAAATCTCGGTTCTTTCTAAAATTCCAAATCTCAACCTCCACCGCTCCACTCAACTCATCTCATTTGCTTCTGTGGTATGAAAGGGTGACACTCACTCACCATCGCCATCACCAACCAACCCAACTCCATTCATTCATTGCGGCATGTCTTTTGCTTTTGTATCTTTTTATGTCCCAACCGACCCGAAATGAATTGAATTGCTTTCTTTTCATTTTATCCAGCCAAAGCTTTTCCTGGAGACTCTTCTGGTCTAGTCTAGACTGGAGAGGTTTTATCTTAACACCCCGTAGCTCAGATTTTTAACAAAATCATTAGTCCCAGGTCCAGACTTTTTCAAAGAGACAAATGTATTTTTAAACCGCTCTCTCTTATCTACCTTACTGTGACCGTTAATTAAACTAATGGCTCTATTCATTTCATTTTAAAGGTCTTGATCATGGCTGTCTTCGCTTTTGCTGGAACTATCCGGAATCTTTTTTCACCTTTTCTTTCATTTCCTTCCTTTAATCTTAATCGTAATGGAGATAGTCCTACCGAAAGCGACCGCGTTCGCATCATAAAATAACTTGGCTAAGTGAGTCGGATAACGTGAACCACCCTACATTTTATTACCTTACTTTTACTCACTCTGATTAGTAAAGATGCAGGGAGAAACCGCACACGATTTTTATGGAGAAAACGCACCAAACCTACATACATTAAGTAGGTACATAAAAACAACGGACGCATTTACGTAACTTGCATTTTAATGGCTGACGACACTCCGCGGTCTCCACTCTCCTAAGACACAGACTCGACGTCCTCTTCCAAAAAATTTTATATTCCGGTGGCTTCACTTCATTTGGTTTCTTAGTTCCTTGCTCTCCTTAGAATTGAATCTTTTTCCCCGACAGACTTTTACCCAGTGGATGTGGATAATAAAAAGTTATTCGCTTTACTCAACTCCATGAAATGAAAATGAAGCTTCCTTTCCACGGAATATTTTTAACCTGCCTAAACTTAAGAGAAAGAGGAAATGTAATATCATGTAGTAGTAATAATATTCCCTGATAACCCTTTTCCAGTTTTTCCAGTATAGTAGCTACAATAAAAATGGGATCCTCTCTCAACTGAAGTTAAAATGAAATAAACTTCCCTTTTCCTTTTCTTAATAATTTTCCAAAACGACGACTTTTTAAAACTACTACATATCCTCAGGAGAAGTTTGCCGGAAAATTTCTGTCCTTATTATTAACCATTAACCGCAGCAGTGGCCATTGCATGCCATGAATGCAACTGATGCATCTCCTTATTTTCTTTTCAATTTCTTTCATTCTGAATAACCTCACCTTTATACAATGCAATCCAGTATCCAGCGAGCGATTGCTATCGTCATAATCATAATCATCATAAAAGGAAATTTATTGCGAAATTAACTACAGTTAAAAAGGATAACTTGCTAAGAGAAAGGAGGTGGCTGTGGCTGTGACTGTGGCTGAGGATGGTGACGGTTTGAGATGCAATGGAAATTGAAGAAAAAAACGGAGAAAGAGAAAAGACATTATCCTCCTCCCTCATTTTCCTCCTCCTCGCGGTTGCTGCATCTCCTTATTTTATTTTATTATTGCCTCCGTTTATTTTCCTTTTCTTCAAAATAATAGTAATACGTAGTACTATTACTGCTTGCAGCATCATTATTGTCATCGTCTTTCTTATTCACTATTATTTTATTAAGGATCCTTTCTCTTCCTTGCCATTGCCACTGACTGATGCTGATTAGTAAATGTTTTGAAAGGATGCGAAATCATAATGAAAATGAAGGCGTTCCAACCTCCAGCTTCCAGCTCCAAAGAAAAAGGGGATCTTAACATTAGATGCAGAAGAAAAATAAAAGACAAAGGATGGAAATAGTATCGCATCATATCATATCATAATATCGTCTTCTGCTTTGCTTTCCCTTATTGACTCTGAAATGCCTGGAGAGAAGATAGAAAAATCCGTTAACCGTTATAAGAAAATCAGTGAAGCTTGGAAAATATTATAATGACACTTTCTGGTTTTTTTTGTTCCAAAAAAGATCGTTCTTTTAAAAGATAATACAGGAAGCTATAAACATGAAATGAGACGCTTCTCCTTCTTTACCACCATGCACAAAACTTTAATTATTGTAAAAATGCATTTTCTTCCCGAAAATAAAAATAAAGGGGGAAATTATTAAAAAATCTTTCTTTATTATCTCCATTATTAAGAAAGAAATTGCATCCTCATTTCTCTGCTCTGCGGGAGCACAGAAAGTTCAGTTTCAGTTTTGAAACTGAAAACTTTTTTTCTTTGAGCTTAAATTTCAGTGGAGCATGCAACAAAATAATTTTTTGTCTTTCATTTACTTTTTTTAGTTCAGGTTCAATAAATCTTTGAAATAATACAAATAAAAATCTTTTTTAATGAGAGACGACTCCCGTGACTTAAAAAAAGAAAAATTAGTTTCATTTTTCATCATCAATGTGAAAATCTGCCGTGCAAATCCTCCTTTTCATTTAGGTAATAAGAGAATATTTCTCTCAGAAACTTTCTTTCTTTCATCATTATCTTCTGAAAATAACCGACAATTCTCCAAGGTCAGGTCATACATTCACTCATTTCATTCATTCATTCATTGGTTACTTCCAACTGACAATGTCAATTTCTTTTTTCCTTTCTCCGCCAGCAATATGCAATGGAGCAAAAGAGAAAAAATCCGAAAGTTGTCGCAAGTGACAGGAGCATGGAGCACAAGGGAAAAGAAAAAAGGGGGAGATGCATCACATCACATAACAATGCTGGGGTTGTCACGAGCTGTGATCATGATGATGATGATGCACCTTACTTTTTCTGTCTTGTGTCCCCTTGAATGGATGCTGCATCAAAATCAAGGGATTATTACAGCAGAATGAAAAGAAGAGCGGAGTTTCGTGTCAAATTATTGACATTAGTTACACAACTACAATCTCCTAAGTAGGTAAGACACTTAAGATTTTTTATACCAGTCTCACTTTTTTCTTTTGTTTACCAAAAATAAATTTGTTTTCATCATTGATAAAAAACAGTGGAAAAGCCCGTATAAAAGAGAAAAATAATTTGAAAAATGTTTCTTACCGTTTCCGGCAATTCCGGAACAGCAGCAGCTGCTGCTGCTGGTGACGATGATCGGGATAATGACTTGCCACTTTTACTCTGGCTCTTGTGCTGCTTACTCCGTTTATTTTTGCTGTGAGATGCTGTAGGATCCACATCTGCGTCAATTGCGATGGATGCTGAAGTTGAGGTCTTCTGTGTGAGTTTGTTTGTTTGTAGGTAGATACATGACAGAGAAAAAAATAAAAACCGAGCGAGTCCGATTAGAAGAATAAAAATGTAGAGAGGAATTCTTGTACGTAAATACATTCGTAACGTACGTATGTACGTAAGCAAAAGCAGCAAAGCAAAAGTTTGATAAAGTCAAGCTAAGCTTAGACTTCACCGAAAGTTGAAAGTTATTTTTGGAACACGGTGAAAGTCAAAGGACTTTTAGGTTCTTTTCTTCCCTTAGGTACTTAGAACTAGACTAGGCCCAAGGTTGGACCAAATTAGCAATTTAATGGCATCACGTCTCTTCCTTACTTTTACTTTATTTTTCCTGGCGATGATGATCATGCTGCACTTTGCTTTTTGCTCCATTAAAAAATATTATGGGAAAATAAAATCAGTACATCACATCCACATCCACACAACCCTTCAGAAAATTCAAACCCATGCATTACATACATTGTTGACTTTTTTAAGGATTATCTTATGGAAATTTTTCTATTCCCATCATCAACAAAGTCAAAAGTCTTTTGAAATCTGAGCCTAAAAAAGCTCAAGCTTATTTACAGCTTTTCACCTAGTCTGCATAAAATATCCCAATTTCCACTTTAAAAAACGCAACTCCGTGGGTGGTTCTGTCTGATTCTAAGCTCTATGAACTGCGCAAAGTCCAGGATTTATTTTTATCCAGAATGTTTTGATATATTTTTTTATAAAAAGAGGGATTTCCAGTGATATGATATATGGTCAATTTATGTATTTATTTTGGAGCTCTAACAAAGGCAAACAAAATTGTCCTTTTTTATCGTAGGAGTTGCATCAATTTACAAAATGGACGATTGCTGCGGTTTTGTCTCACTCACTACTGCGACAATGAGGATGATGATGAAAATGAAATGATGCAGAAAAGTTGGCTCTATTTAGGTTATTTAGAAGATGAGATTACATTGCTTAGTGTCATATTCCCACCTTTGCACATTTTTCTTTTCCAGATCTAAACACTTCCTGCTGGATAAAAGCATCCAACATCCAACAAAATAAAATGAAAGAGACGCATCTTTCCTTTCCCTCCTCTTTCCCTCCTTCCTTCAAAACTCACCTATCTCCATTTTTCACGTTGACATTCTCTTCCACTCTGAAACTCTCCCACTTTCGGAGATGCTGGGAAAATGCATTTTTATTTTTATTTCTACTTTTTATGCCACCACAATGACTGACATGACGTGACAAGGCCTGGAGATGGAAACTGAAACTTAACTGGAGTTGAGAGAGATGGAATGGAAAATTCATGTTTTATTGCTCCATATTTCTTTTTTATTTTTGTCTGTCATTCAAAGAAAACTCCTGCTTTTCCCGCAGACAGGAGGTGTAGCACAGGAAATAAAACAAAATGCGTTTTGTCACTTTTGGTCGGTTTCGTCGGATGATGACTAATGAAAATGACATTTGTCTCAGTCTTAAAAGAAAAGACGCGTCTCTTCAATGCAACACGCAGCCACTTCCGTCTGACTGAATATTCATTCATAATAATAACACTACTCAGAAGAAAATATTATTTTGATAACCCAAGTTGACTCGCTAAATAAATATTAATTGAAGCATTTACCTACAATACTCAAGTTGCTACACTCCAGAAATAAAAATTTATTCCGCCTGTCGGCATTTCCCAAAGTGGCAAGTGGCAACATGTGGTATACAGCCACTGACTGAGTGACTGACTAAGCCACGCAAACGACTTGAGAATCCATCCATCCGTTAAAAACTTTTTTCTTTCTCCGTTTCATTTCACTACGATAAAAAAATTCTTTCGAGTAAAGTGCACCGACCGACCAACCACAAAATTGAATTCTCGTGTGGTATTATCGGTTCGTGCACAAAACCGCAACAACTGTGAAACATGTGTGGATTATTTCCATTTTTCAAGTGATTATCATCGTCTCTTCGTATCAAGAGTAAATACACAAATTGTAATTTGATACCACCAACAACCGAAACTCAAGCTCAACCCAACAGATGCATATTACAATAAGCGGGGCGGAATGCAATGTAAAGCTTTCATTTATTATTAATGAAATAAATTTTTAATGCGCACGCGACAATAATTATTAAAAATTATTACCTTATTAATAATGGCCGAAGCAAGGGTCGTCATGCTCATGGGGGGGTTTGTGTTTCCTACAGCAGCAGCAGCCTGTCCCTGCGACGTAGGTGGTGCTGGGGAACTTTCATTATTGGTTTTCGAACTCGAACTCGAGCTCGACCTGGGTTTGTCCTTTTCTTTGTCTCCTTGCTGCTGCTGCTGAGTGGATTTCGAATTCTTGTCAGGTTGTGTCTTTGGCACCGTTGCGAAGGACGTTGCAGTTGTAGTAGTGGACGCACCGCTGCTACTACTACCGTTATTATTGGCACCATTATTATTACTAGTATTAATCTTCGATCCGTTACCGTTGCCGTTATTACCGTTACCATTTCCGTTACCGTTACTCCCATTTCCATTCCCATTGCGTCCCGGAATAATCGGCACCATCAACTTAATTACGGCAGTTTCCTTATTCCCATTTTTGCTCTGGGTTTGGGTTTGATTTGGATTCTGGTGTTGTTGTAGCACCCCACTTTCCTCATGCTGCGTATGAGCCGGAGCGACCGTCGAAGTCTCTTGGTCTAAGCTTGGTGAAGATCTCTGGATTGTTGGAGCTCCAACTGTGGCTCCGCTGTCATCACTTGGATTTCTCCCCTTATTTTTCTCCTTGTCCTCCGATTCCTTTTCCTTGTCCTTGCTTTCACTTTCTTTGCTTTTCTCCTTCTGAGTCTTCTTGTTCGCAGACGGCGGCTTCTCACCGGGTCTCCGATCCTTCAACACCAGCTTGACAGCCATCGCTGTCTGCTGAGTCACCAACGCAATTTCCTCCGCCTCGCTCAAATCCCCGGGTAAATTCCCTCTGGGAGGGGACGACGTTGAAGTTTGGGAAGGTGAGTTTTGTCTGCTGGAGATGATTTGAGAGGTTGTTGCACCAGGAACGGGAACACCGACACCGCCACTGTCCATTTTGATAAGTGGGCTCCCCAGAGACGACGCACTTTTCACTATGCCGGAGAAAGTTTTTAGGTTCAGGTTCGAGGTGGAGGTGGATGAAGCGGAGCTACTGCAGCTCGAGTTGCTGTTATTCGACGAGTTGGAAATGGACGAGGACGTGGACGTTTTTCCAGTTGAAGTCCCAAGGGAAGAGGCTGCTGCAGAAGGACTGAGGCGATAGTAGTCCCCTTCGACAATGTGCTCAATTTTCCCCTTGGCACATTCCTTCTGTATGCATTTTCTCACCAGAGAGGCAACAAAATTTTGGGGATCGCTACAACCGTCGGGATAGGTGACAACGTGCGACTGTCTCAGGTACTCTTCAATTGTGTCAAAGGTGTTCAAGCCACCGACCTTTGGATTTATCGTGGGATTACCAGCGGATGGAGTGGATGACGATGACGATGAGCCGGAAGATCCATCACATTCACTCAACTCACGCATCACTTTCATAAGACATTTCGAGAGTTCTCCGTTGCCCGCATTGTCTAAATTGGCAGTTTGGAGATTCAGAGATCGCTCTGATTTCTCACGGGATTTGTAGGTCGCCTGTCCCTTGGAGTAAACCTTGAGTAAAAGCCCTCGTCTCACAGCTCGGTCCAGGTGTCTCTGCACCTGCTCAATTTTTATCTGGCTGAACTGCACATGGTAAATGGTGGAAATCGGCGATTTCTGAGAGTGCTCCGCCAACTCGTGCTTTTCCGCGAGGAGCCTCACCGCATTGTAGATTCTGTCCAGACCTGGTCTCTGCTTTTGTGTGCGGATTTTCCGAACCGCTTCCAGCAGCCAGTTGTCCCACTGCACAGTCTCTTTCTCTTTGTCTACCATTATGATTATTAATTAATGGTGATTAACGCTGAGAATTAGACTTCCGCTCTAGAGACCTTTCAATTTTCAGAAAAGAAAAAATGTCCGTATTAATATAATTACCTAATTTGCATATTTACACAGAGAAACGTTTTAGTACGTTTCCGTTCACACACAAAGAGGCATTTAGCATTTCTTATAAAAGCCCATTTCCTTTTATTTCCATTCATTGAGTAGGTAAGTAAAGTAAATAGTATCACATCATCATCATCATTATCACATCACCCTTTTCATTCTCCGTCTCATCTCACTCAGGTTTCCGTTTACTTTAGGTTTCTCTTGTGGGCTGTCTCAACTCATTTCAACTCCCTCCATCCAAATCCAATCCAACCCGCTCGTGAGAAACAAATTGAAAATGAAATACACACGTTCATCTTCATGCTTTATTTTATTTTATTTCATCGTCTCAGCTCAGCTCAGTTGGGCTTAGCCAGTTCAAAAAACCTAAATCCCCACATAACAAAATTTTCGAGAGGAAAATTGGATTTTTCGGGCAATCGTAATCGTATCGTGTCGTACGTAATTGCGAAAAACTGGACCAGGACCATCTCATAATATAGACAGAATATATTTCGTAACGTTACATATAAAATACGTAGTTGCTCCATTTACAAATTAATACAATCCACTCCAATCTAATATTTGCTTTTGTTACCTATACCCAAAAGCTCGGGTTTTTGAGTACGCAATTTTTTGCTACATCCTCACTATTCTATAAAATCATGCTTATCTCTCTGTTTAGTTTTTGCTTTTTATGTGGAGAGTGTAGAGATGAGGATACTACGTATTTACAATTTCTCCGTTCTTTCTTTTTTCGCCCGCTTTCAAGGCAAGGACGTCACCGAGCAAAATTCTTCACCTACCTACCGAAACCGAGCATTTCCGAAAAATCTGGAGATGAAGATGAAGATGAAGCAGAGCAAATTCTTTTTTCGAGATGGAAAGATGCTGAAGCTTCTAGAGCGGAGTGTGCGGATATTTTTTTTCTGGACTGGCGACTGGAATATTTTACAATTTAATAAAAAAGAGAGCCAGAGGCAGGAGCAGTTGGAGCGTGTGCATAAACTGCTGAAAATGACACGGTGAAAGTCAAGCAAAGGTAAAAGTACCTCCAGCATCTCCGGGATTATTTTTCTCTCTCGAAATTGCAAAGGAGATTGTATGGAGCAGAAAGCAGAGTTGAGTAAGCGGAAGGTGGTCTTGGACTTGGTCGTTCGTGTCATGATCACAAAACAAAGCGATGGACAGAGTGAGAAGAAAATTACAGTGTTCTGGCTCAATCTGAATCTATCTAAACTAAAGTGAGCTCCACATCCACATCGACATGTGTGGTATTTTTCGCAGTCAGTTAGGTTATGTTACGTTACAGTAACTGTAAACATGCGTATTAACGACCGCGAACGCTTTTTCCTCTTTTTCCTTGCTAATTCGTGACTTGTCGCTTGTTCGCTCAGCTCGCTCGCTCGCTCACTCGTACGAAGCATGAACCAAGAATAAAAAATAAAAAAATACTGTCGCTTACAGTAGTAAGGAGATACATAATAGTAAGTAGGTAGATGTGATCTTTTTTGTTTTGTTTACCTTATTTTCTGCTCCACATTTTTATTTTACACTCTGACTCAGCTCAGCCACCATAAAAACATTTTATGAGGGGGTTATGCATTTCCTATGATGTTCAATTTATTACGATATATCGACGTTTTTCCACATATTCCAAGGATGACAAACGTCACCCGAGAAAATTAAATTTTCATGGCTATGAATCCTATAGATGCTTCCTAAAAGATAACTTAATGAATTTTTCTATATAAAATTACTTCATTCTATGTAAGTAGGTAGGCGTCTGCGTCTCACTCTGTAATATTATATTAAAGTGGTCGATGGATTATTTTCCTGGAAAGCAAAAAGGCGTGGGCGTCCTGCTCCAGCCTCCTTCCAGCCTTTCCCAGAAACACTTTCCCAGGAATTCAATTTCGGGAAATGAAATTTTTCAGCCTATTAAATAAAGTCAGTCATCTCAACCCATCTCATCTGAAGTAGTAAAAACTAAATAAATAATTCGTTTCTTGTTTTAGGGAAAGCTAGGTAAATAGTACCACATCAACTTTAGGTCATTCGGTTCGTTCTTTCGTCCCAAAGAAAGCTTTTTCCCTGTTACATTGGCTCAAATGGAACACTTTGTTTGGATTGAATTGAGCGGATGGATGAATGTTTTTAGGGAGTGAGTGAAAGATGATATAAAAACGATCGATGAAAATACCGCCTCTACCCATCACTCTCGCTCTCACTTACTCAACTCTCACCGTCGCGTTTCACCTACTTTTTCTCCTTGCTCTGCTTTCCTTACATGTACATATTTCATCCTTTTATATCAGCTAGGCGCATTTTATACTATTACATAGAACAGTTTCTACATATGGTATGTTATGTTACTGGAACGTGACAATAACAAAAGAAAGCAAAACAAAACAAAAATATTTCACTTAATGTTATTAAATAATGAATGATTTTGATTACCTATCTAAAAATAATTTTAATTGCTCAATTATGATAATATGAGACAAGACGAGACGAACTGTCTGAAAACTACCTAAACCCAATTAATTAGCATATTTATTTTTAAACACGAAACCCTGGCTTTAGTTTGGATTTTGATTAGATCATAATGATGGATGTGCAAAAATACAAATATGTTTTTGCGTAGGTGTTTACTTTATTTAATTTACTAGAAGGATGGATGTTGTAGGAGTGGAGAAGAGTGATGTGATGTAAATATGTAAGAGTGACGTGGATAGCATGTCACAGAATATGTATGTATATGTTTACCTCTATAAAGTTTGAGCGTAAATATGTAAATAAAAATAAAAATGTCAATATGTATACAAAACATTCTTTGATTCTCTTTGGATAAACAAAATAGTGAAAAGGGTATCACATCACATTATTCACTACTATTCACTCACAACCGCAGAAACATGCGATGCTGTGATGTTTAAAAAAGAAAACAATGATAAGCCGCTTTTAAAGTAGTAATAACTTTGCAGTCTTAATTAAATTGGGATTAAAATTGTAATAAATAGAAAGTTGAAACTTACGTGTCTTCTTATAAATATAGAAATAGATGAAAGGTGAGAGGTCATAATTCCAGACTTCCTCTGATGATGACGTAGTTGCACAAAACACTTTTTGCAAATGTCATTCTAAAGTGACAAAATTTATGCAACCAAATGTCAATTTCTTTACACTTCACTTTTTACAATCATATCAGTTCATAAATACACTCTGTCTATCTGTCTAATATCCACAAGGTGCATTCACCTAGATAATCAATTATCAATTATAAAATTCTCCTTATTTGTTTGAGAAAGAGAATTTCGTCTGTCACAACACAACAGCTATGTAGCACATACAAACGACAACACGACGAGACACATCATCATGAAATTCATCTACAAAATAAATTGGTGATTAGTTATTATGTAAAATGTCTTTGGTTTGCTGCTTTTAATACGTGAATTGATTGGCGGGCCGATTGATGGTGATATTGATGTTGAACGCACTATTCCAATACTATTGCATGATTACATTGTATTTTTGTGTAGCAGTGTGCATAATGTTGGATAATATACATAATTCTATCAGAGTAAGTAGGTAAAGGTGGTAATAAGAGAATATTTTTGTCCACATATTAACAACATCCACATCCACCCTACCTTTTTCCTCCTGTCTTGTCTTTTAGTTGCCCACCTTTAGCATTTATTAGAGACGAGCCAACAAGTTTTCGATTGTATGAACATTCCTCTGCTTGTTTGTAATGCAATGAAACTATTACGTGATCACATCAGGACTCAGGACGATGATCATCGTAAAAGAGAGAGACGTATGTTAAGTTTTGTGTTGCACAGCGTTTTTTTCTCTCTAAATGAATAATATATCAGTTTATAATGGAAACATCCCTCTCGCTTCACTTACTGTGTAGAAGAGAGACAAAAATCATTCTCATTTTTCCACCTCTTCTCAACTCGTTCATTTCAACATTTACAACGGCCTAATATAATAATATACCACAAACAAGCTGTAGGTTTAAGTCTGTAAAAATTTATTTACACACTTCTCTTTCTTTCTAGAATAAACCGCATCTATTCGGTGGATGGATGGATTTGGTGATCTCTGGTGATCATCACATCATCACATCGCATCATCTCTGCAGAGTCACAGATCGTTCACTCACTCACTCACATTAATACCTTCTCTGTCCACTCTCTAATTTTAATTTGTCGCCTATCCTGATTATGTTCGGATTATATTAGGAGGATTTTGATCTGCTTGCTGATAAGTATTATTATATTTTAATTAGAGAGTTTTACTCTAATACAAAAGTCAATTTTTATTATGTTAAAACATTTGGTCGTTTAATTATCATTCATAATCATAATATCATAAGATAACCCTTTTTTTCTTCCTAATGCACACAATGAGAATGTCATTTAAGGTGTTATTAGAAGAAGACGCTTATTTTCCACTTTGCTTTTTATGAACAAGATAGAATTTTTTGCGGAGCACACTAAAAGTCACAATACAATACCATAAATAATATAGCATTAAGTACAATGATCCTTTAATAAAAATGTTGCATTTTTTGCCTATAGTCAGTAATATGTAATATGGACACACACACTCAACTTCAAAACTCAGGTAAGTACCATGTAATGATAATGTGTGCATGGAGTAATAATAATAATAATGAAGCAAACGTGCTTTTCGCTTCTTGGTGATGGTTGATTTTTCCTTTGGTTGCTGATGCTGGGAAAACCCTCTTTGACTTGGCTAAATATGAAAATTCTCACTTTTCTTTCTGCAACAACGTAGTAGTTTGGAGTATGTATGTAACTGGAACAGGAGGAGTTACATTACAACTCGTGTTTATGTTATGTTATAAGTAAGTAAGTAATATGTATCTGTTTAATAAGAAAAAAGGGGAACGAAGCTCTGGCTGGCTGGCACATGTCGTCAGCACGGCTCGTCACTTTGCACTGAACTGAACCGAGCTGAGAAAAGGCAATGGAACTCTAAAGAACTCTTACTTGGAATTGAAGTTGGAGTTAGAGGAGAAATGGAGCTACTCTGGTAGTAGAGAAGAGCACCGACCTACCGAATCATATCATGACATGAGCCTGAGCGAGCTCTAAAAACCGCCCGTATTTTCACAGCAAAGAAAAGGTATTCTCTCTTACTAGAAAGAAGCGGATGTGGATATTATTATAAAAAAGTAAGTTTCTGCTTTACTTTACTTTACTTGATATCATGAAATGATAAGAAACTACCCACCGCGGGAGAAAAACGCTCAAGTACGTAAGTACGTAGATGTGGAGCCGTTTCACCCCGGATGTTGTTTTGTATGTAAAAAGTAAGTTGAAAGAGAGAAAAACGTTGCTCCAAACAATCAATATGAATATGAAACCATGGCCAGTTTCAGTTGGAGTAAGTAAATAAGTGAACTACGCAATAAGCGAAACTGCGACTAAAAACTTGAATATCGAGATGAGCATGAGAGAGACCCTTTAAAAAGTAAAGGGTCTTTTACTTTTATTTTATTTTCTTCTAGGCTGGCTCCGCTTGGATTCTCCGTTTCTCTTACAAACATGAGGTGATGTGATGTTTTCCAGAAAGATTTTTTCCTACGTTCTAGGAAAGGATGTCTGGATGTTATAGCTGTAATATGAATAATAATGTGAATGATATGATGAAGCAAGCAAAAAATAATGCGCATTTCCGGCTCACGAAAATCTATTTCATGTCTCTTTTGTTTCATTCCATGAAAAAGAAAAAAGACAAATCTCTCGAAAAGATTTTGTCGTTGTAAAACTAAAACGAAGAGTAAAATCGTTTTAAAGCCTATTATGTATAATAATGGATAATATTAATGATGAAAAACTAATTTGCATAAATTAAATTTTAAATTAGCTTTATTTTTGTCAAGATAATATTTAAGATAGATTTTTTACTCTTTACTTTACTTGCTTTTTAAGCATGAATTTTAAACGTCACATCTTTTTATTAAATAAACACAAATGTAGAGAATAAAGTTGCTTCATTTTTATTATTAGAAAATGCTGACTTTAACTAGCAAAGCTAAAACATTTATAGCTTTAAAAATTAAATAATGATTTATAGTAAATATTTACTTTCAGTACTAATTATACGTTCACAAGTAATTTAATTGTTGTATTTACTCTCGCGATTTTTATTTGCAGTTTGCACTTGCAGACGATTTACATATGACAAGGCGTTTGAATTTAGTTTTCAATTTGATCTGATTTTTTTTTGCCGAGGGTAAAAAAATTGTGTATTCTAAATATTTAAATAGATTTTATTTTATTTAGGCAACTAACTACTGCGTACATTGAATACCTAATGTAATTTATGTAATTAAATTGCGCATCTTGTTCTTGGTTGGGCATTTTTGTTTTTTGCTACAGGTCGCTTGTGGGAAGCTGGAAGATTTTTTTAGCTTTACATAAACTATTGAATTTACATACAAATTTTCTTTCATATTGACATTTACAAAAAGATGAATTCACGAGATGATAAGATAAACAATGAGATGCGTCTTCTACTTATTTACCTACACACATTTAACAAAGTCTAGAAGGAATCACTTTGGAAGCTACTTTTTACGTACAAATGCACAACAGTAAAATCTCAATTAAGTCTAAATTCTAAATTCGACTAGTCATTTAATTGTAACACTTGTCCTGTCGTTGCACTGAAAATGAGGCAATTATCCACTAATTTAATGACGATGTGTGAAAAAGTTGTATTTAAACGTGAGAATTTTGATAATGTATGTATTTTATTTAGTGTACACAATTACGAATCTTAAAATGTTCCATCCAGAGTAATCACGATCACGGTTAATAACAGCTTAATTGACTTTTCTTTAATTTTTATATAGGAGTATTTATTTATAAATTGAAATCAAATGTAATTATTAATTTTAAAACAATTTAAATAATTAAATCATAAATTGTTCAATTTCTGAATTGCACAAAACATTTTAAATCCGCTAATAAAGCATGTCAAAGGTCACAAAGAGATACTGTGATGTAATAAATGTATGCAATTTTAAATGTGAATAAGACTTATTTAATTGTGTCGTGTGTTACAAATATAGTTTTTTCCGCTCTTTAAATTTAAATTATCTACAGATCATTATTTAACTTTCTTTCTTTATTCGTACACGTTTAATTTAATTACTCAGATCTGAAAAAGAGCTAATTCATTACAGACAAAATGCTGACAGATAATTAGATTTGGTGTAAACTGGCTCACAAATACAATCACAATTAAGTAAATGCAACTTTACACTGAGATGGTTAATTAATATAATTAATACAATTATATTAATAATCAAAGTTTTTATATGTGTAAATCGTGTGAAAAATGTAAATGTAGTATTTAATGAATGATTGAGTGTGGTCAAAAAGTGTAGATAATCTAATGTAATGTAAATTGTAAAAGTGTAAGTTAATTAATTCCAATTCATCATTTCCTTCAAATTTACCTTTTTAATTGTTTTGTGCTATTTAAAGTCAAAGTCAACCCTGTTTATTTAATAATTTAATCAAAAAATCAAAATCAATCAATCGCCTAAAAACAAAAAAAGGTCTGTTTCTGAAAAATTTGGTTACAAGATTTAATAATTAATTAGGTAATTACAGTGATATATAGTATAGTAATTAGTCTTTATTATGTATTACTTAATTATATAAATTATAAGTCAGTTTTTGCTTGCACATTTAGTAATATTTTGGTCGACAGTAATCAATTGTAAATTGTGATGTGAATTAAAAACATTTTCCTGTTTGCATTTTGCAATTTAGCTAATTGTGTGCATTTATACATTTCCATTTCGGGTTTTCACAACTTTTTTCAGCCTATTTAAAGACTTCTTTAATTCCACTACAAAATTACATTTTAATTTAATAAATGTGTTTTTGAAAAGGAGTTAAGAAAAGTTTCATGAATGAGTATCTTCTAATCAATCGGTTAATTAATTATAATTACGCAGATTTTCTGACATACGAGATAACCGAAGCATTAAGATTTAAAATTTACCTCATTAAGGTAAATTCACTCCATTTTAAATACGTTTAATTTATATTGCTAATTAATACATTTAAAGCAAAAAATATAATTGTATTATAACAACAACTTGTAAATCAAACTAAATATATTTTTCACAAAAATTAATTAGTGTAAACCCCATTTCTTTCACCAAACATTTATATAATAACACAGATAAAGATATTTAATTAGTCGATAATTAATTGTAATTACATCCATTTGTAACGCTAAATGTACTTTCCTTCAAGTTCTTTTTCGTTTTAAACATGCTTTAAACAGGAAGAAGGCTGTTTTTGATAAATGTGCTTTAATTGCAATTACAATAATAAGAATAATTAATATATGTTCATTTCATATTAATTTTATGCTTTTTCTTAATTAATTAATTAATTAAGGGACAACTAAAAAACATGAGTCTCTTTATATAATTGTAAATTCGATCACTAAAAATACATTTTAATTGTAATACATTTTAATTAATGATACTTGGTGTGTCCACTGTCCACAATTTTTTAGTGTCCGATCTATTTAAGTACTATGACGGTTCAACCCACATCCATTTTTAGTTAATTTATTTAATTACGCTTTGCATTGCTTCAATCTTAAATTTTCTTTTCTGTTTTCTTGAACTTGCTTGCGCGTCCGTAATTTCAATTCGTTTCGTTTTAATTTATGCTGCGTTACTTTCTGCAATGTAAAACATTGAATTAGTCAATTAATTTTTGAAAATGTGATAATAAAACTAAATTAATGAAATAATATTTTTTATATATTAAAATTACTCACTTTCCGAAGGCGTCTGATTTTCCATCGTTTTCTGCACCCACCCCGCAAAATCGACATTTTCCTGTTCCGACCTCTTGATCCATGGGTGGTTCATTAAAGTGTTCAAGTCGGGGCGTCCGGTGGGGTCCTTCTGCAGACATCGGTTGACCACATCTTCAAAATCTGACGAGAACTGACCCCCACCAGGCAGCTGGGGCGGTGGCTCATTCACGATGTAATTTAACAACTCGAAAATCGCCATTCCGCCTGAAGGGGCTATTTTAATAATTTAAAAGAAACATCATCATAAAATAAATCCAAACATAATTATATTAAATACTAGATCTTTTACTTTACGATACAATTAAAAAATGCGCAAGTGACTTACTACTACTTCCGTTATTGGAATGATTAGGTGGAGGAATCGGGTAGACGCCAACCGCCATTTCGATCAAACTTAAACCTAAAGACCAAATGTCACTCGCTACCGAGTAATGCGTTCCCTGGAGTCTTTCCGGCTACAAAAAAATTTTTTTTTACTCACTCATAATTTTTCTTTAAATGTGTAGGTTAGAACTATACATTTTTAAATTACTTACCGACATGTAGGATCTGGTACCAACGAACGAGTTAGCCATGGAATCAATTAACTGGCCCGACACGCCAAAATCACACAGTTTAATTTCGCCCCTGGAGTTGACCAGAATGTTGGATGGTTTCACATCCCGATGAATAATGTTGTGCTTATCTCTGAGATAAGCGAGACCCTTCAAAACGGCCATTGTGATCTTTCCCAGGACGTTTTCTGGAATTTTCCCACATCGTTTCAAGACTAGATCTAAGGAGCCACCGTCCATATACTCCATACAAATGGAAATTTCCCCGTCCGAATAAAACGCCCCATAGAAGCCCACGATGTAAGGGGAGTTGCAGTCGTGGAGGATTTTTAGTTCTCTCACTATTTGCTTCTTAACTGCGGGTTTCACTTCGAGGTGGATCATCTAACACCAATTAAAATAAATTCAATTAATTTTGAGCCAATTTTTGTTTTTAGAATCTTTCACTTTGTCTCAAGTTTTACCTTCCTAGCCATGATAAGCCCACTCGGCTTATGGAGCACTTTCGCAACTACGCCCCCATTTCCAGCTCCCAGCTCTCCGAGCTTCTCAAAATCCTCGTCATTCAACTCGCCGACCTTTTGCTTTTGACACATGAAAAAGCGCATGCGTTGCCGTTGCTGCTCGTCCAGTTCCAACTCTGACAATTTAGACTCTAGTAACTCCATTGAACCGATTCTGCAAGTTTTAATGGCACACTTTTAATTGTTACCAAAAACAAAAACAAAACTTTTTCTTCCACTACTACATACTACTAAAAAGCAAAAAAGCTTTTCTTTTTCTTCCAAAACTTTCACTTTGGCTTATCAAAGAAAAAAATTGTTGCGCAACATTTTTACCCGTACTCATTGATATTCCGCGGTGAAGGAGGTTCCATCGTGCCATTCGAATTGGCCACTGCCGTCGGTAAAGTAAGGTTTAATTTGTTCTTCGACATTTTCCTTGACGTAACAACGCCACGGTTC
>VYYJ01002446.1:0-21564 GCA_021029165.1 Cyphoderus albinus | reverse complement strand
GTAAGTAGGCAACGCTGCGGATGTGTATATGCAGTGGTGGTGGTAATAGTTGGCAGCAGAGGATCGAGATGGTGTGCTACAAACTAAATAGTGATGCGGATGCGGTCGACTAAATAGCTTTGTAATAATTCTTTCGCACTATTTCACAAAGTGTGGAAGGTGAATAATAGGACAGAAAACACAATACAAAAGCACCACAATAAGGAGACGACTGATATGCCTCGCTACCAGCAGAAGCACCACGGCTTTCACCACTTCTTCCTTTCATTATCTTTAATATTATACTTATATTTGTATTATTATTATGGAGCTGATGCAGGCACATTGATTTTGTCAGCGAACATTTTTTCTTGTGTCGAAAATGAATGGGTCCACGGAATGCCATATATCGAAGCGTTTTACTAGAATCATCGTGGTAAAAATATACATATTATGTGCATGCATACCAACACGCGATATGGCTTTTTAGGAAATCACATTTTTTCTCCGTGTTCCTACAATCCTTCGAAAAGGAAAGGAAAGCCGGAGAATCAACGAAATTTAGGATAGCTATACATATTTTGAATATTGTTATTATTATGTTCTGGAGATAGTTCAGTTGAGGTGTGGAGTAAAGGTAATAAAGTATAAATGAGGTTTGTTCCTTTTTCTTTCACTGCCTTCCTTGGAAAATATGCACCGTCATCCCACAACCACTGCCACTGCCACCCAGAAAGAGAAATGACTGAATGGGATAATAAAACGGAAAGGGAGTCAGAGAAAGTACAATAAACAATCATAAAATGACATCGAATCTTCACCAGCAATTTCCCGCATGCATATGACTGCTAAATAATATAATTTTTGAGGAGGTTTTCGCTTCCTCTCTGCTCATTTCATTTCATTCACACTTTTCATGGGAAAAATATTTACTTCTCTTTCTACTCAGACGTGCCATTGTAAATTCTGATTTTGGGGTGATGACGGCAGTTTGCTGTGGATGACTGCGATACGATGTATTATTTATATAATTTTTGATTTATTCGGTGGGAAAGGAAATAATGCGATTGCTGATAAGCATTTTCTTCTGTACACGTTTTGACATTTCGCACAGTAAAGGGTATACAAAAGTGAATTTCCCTTGTGATTGCAAGCAGGACTGCGAAACATCATCACATCACCATCATATTAAAATTAAGTGATGCATGTGTACGTGAAGCAACATTCATAAAAGCATTTTTGGACACCTGAAAAACAGACCTCATGAGAATAAAAAAGCCATCGTGTTGTTTACGTGCCAGTTTTTTGCGTGCGCCCTCGTCTTCTGCTCACTGTTCCGTTTCCTTTTCTCCTCCACTTTGTAAGGAATTTTTTATCCTAATGGTAAATGCAAACTGTGTCACACAATACAGCATTTGTAGCGCATTATATTCAGAAAGTGAGCAGAGCTGAACAACTGCCGTAGCATAATAATACTGTTGAGCAGTAATATTTCCATTATTATTATTATTCAGCAACCGGACGGGGAAAAGAGAACATCGTCCTGATAATAGTTAGGTTGTGTTATAATGGACGCAAAATACTATGAAAAACAGTTCGTGCCCCTTCTCTCCAATCACTAATAGTCGTTTACCGATAGCAAACTGATCGCCAACAACTAACTACTACATAGTGGTCCCGTTGCTGTACAAAAGTGTGTAATTTTCGTTTATACTCTGCAACAATGACCCAAAAATGGAAATGCCAGATGCCAGTGGCGGAGAGAGAAATAATCAACTGAGACTTACATCACACAATCTTACTTAAATCGTTTACGATCAGCGTGTGTTGTACGACCAAGGACCACGACGGACAAAGCGAACGAAGTTCTATGTTCCGTTTCATTCAACTTGATGGCTTAGTCTGGAAAAGTGGCTTTCTGTGTGCTAACGATTTGGTGGTAAGGATTACAAGAAGATTATAAAAATGAAAGGTACCTACAGTGAAGTGAAAGAGAGAACTGAAGAGAATAAAAAGTTTTGGTCTAAAAAAAGACCCGAACGGTATGATACAGTTATTGGTAACAATAAAAATGAGAACGAACACGAACCATTCATTTCGAAAACCGAAACGAACTCATATTGTATCCTGATAGCCAAAATTGATATGATATGATAACTTGTGAAAAATTGTTAGCGGAGAATGGCAATAAATACATAACAGCTGGGACTTGACTTGCTCGGTTTCTCTCTCTTCTTCTTTTTTCTTCTTCTTCCTTTCACGTATTTCTATTCACCGTTCCTTTCATTTTCTCTTTTTTTCTATTTCCTCGCAAGCCAACCCCAAGAAAAATTCAGGTAACCTTGATGCGCTCCATTTTCTTCGTCCTGAGATGGGATTTTTTCTCTCGTAGGTCTTGTTTCCCTCTAACTCTTCCTTTTCTTCTCCTGCAGTTTTACTTGCCATTGGAATGTTATACAAGGGGAAAGTTTGGCCATTTCATTCGCATCGCTGCATCACCTCAACCCGTCTCACCCATCGAACGTACGGTTTTAAATCGGCTTGCTTAGCGGTGTGCCTGGCTCCTTGCTGGCCAGGTCGCAGTGATGTTTCAAGTAACGGAACACGTCAAAGGACAAAGTATATACATAGATAAAAGGCAGTGAGTAGAATCGCGCCTTCTATAAAAAGATACGTAATGTGCTGATGAAAACGATATTAAGGTACTTCATAAGGAGGCACATTTCTATCTTGCTTTTGAAACGTATGGCATGGCATAGCGGCTCGGGAAAAAGGCAGAGCTTCACATGAACTCTCATCTCCTTTTCATCCAACTCGTATCATCTACATAGCTTAAAGTCAGCGAAAAGTGAAAAGGTCCAAAACACGGTTTAGTTTGATGCTTCTCTTCCTCTCTGCAGGATTCGAAAAGGAAAGTGAAAGCGAATGAGCCGCATACATCTTTAGAAAACTTATTTTAGCCTGCTGATGCTGAATAAAGCAATTCAGAGCCCTACTCGAGCGTTTCGATTTAGTTTAGTAGTTTGTGATGGGAGAAGATGAGAAGAGCAAAACAAAAACCGCTTATTTCAGAGAAAAGAAGAGAGCAAAACGCAAAATGGCCAGTTTGCCGGTCCACTTTCCCTGCCTTTTTGTATTCAATCCAGTAAAATAATATATCACTCATTTGGGTTGCGAGAAGTATTACATTTTATGATAATAAATAAACAGATATCGTTTGAGATACGGTGGGCGGACGGAGAAACTGCCGGCGTAGGCATAATCTATTTGTGGCGGATTTTTAGAAATAGGAGTTGGTCGTCTTGCAGATGCCAAAATTATCTGAGAAGCAAATAAAAATCTCGTGTAAGAAACAAGACTCATCTACTTTCTCTTCATATATCTTGCGTTTCATATGTGAGTGATCATGGTTGTGGCATGGGGAATTCCATTTAATGACACCATTCATTAATCAGAGCTATTTGCCATGAAAGATAAACAGGCTTTAACTCTTTTTCCGGATGGCCAGGAAAAGTTAAAGCCAGAGTGTATTTTTCTCCGTTTTGTTGCGGAAATTGCAAAAGTCGTTGCCAATTAGCTGACTGGTTCTTTTTACTTACCTCCCTTTTAAATGCAATCCGTCACAATATTTTCTTCAGAGGCAAGACGGGAAATAAGGAAAAGGAAAGATGTAGGATGCGTGTAGGCAAGCCAAGTAAAAAATACGGTCCATTCATCCGTTTCATAGCATAACCCTGGCGTAATGTCCCTGGTCAATCCAGAGTGGAAATGAGCGACTTACCCAAAATACGACTAAAGTACCTCGGCTCAACTCAGTTTGTCGTGTCCACATTGGCGCGGCAAAGAAAACTTTGTACCGGTAAAGAAAAGAAAGGAAGGCTTACCTTTACCTCATCCATTATAGAGATCCGTGTATTACAACTTTGGTGGTCTAACTTAAGTCCTAGGTACACAGCAGAAAGAAAAGAGGGATCATGCAATGTAAATGTGCTCACGTTCCCCTTCTCTGTCTTGCTGACTGCACCACTGCTCTGTTAAGCGTACCCTCCACAATAATGCTCCGTAGTTTTTGCCTCTGCTGCAAACTCTCCGTTTCTCTGCTCACTGAAGTAACTTTTCTCCTCTCATCATGATACGATGACTATCGGTGGAATGGATGGAAAGCTTTTAGTGTGTGAAAGCAACTTGGCTATGTCTGAAAGTCTGAGTGGAGGAAAAGACTCATGTTGTAGAAGCACGGAAACATTATATACAACTCATTGGAATGGAGATGGGAATGCAGTGCTTTCTCTTTCTCTGCCGTGCTTTGCAGCTGCTTCTCTCTTGTTAGCTGTAACTGAAGTTAACGAGTGCTGCCGCCTTTGCTGCTGTATGGCTCCGGTTCTGGGTCTGAAGAGAATTGCCTCTGTTCCTGTTGTTAGTTGAATGGAAACAAGAAAAATAAGCGATAGCTCGGTTGCACGCATGCAAGCAACCACGGAAGTGAAAGTAGCAAAGAAAAAAGAAACAGAAGGAATGGCTTTATACAATACATGAAGGTATACGAGTGTAGGTGTGCTTTCTGTTTTTCGTCGGCATCATAGCATGGCATCAGCAGAACTTGTTCAATTTGTGTTGTTGTTGAATGCATGCATGCATACATCCTCCATGCGAGGATGCGGCATGCGAGGAAGAAGGGACTGCCCATGAGATTATGGATTCAACAAGACTCTGGCTCCGGCTCAAGTGTTTTTCAGACTGAGATTTGCGGCTGTGTCAACCAGTACCCGGGTCGGTGAGGTCCACACACTCTCTTTTCCAACAAAGAACTTTTTCTTTTCATAACATAAAATAAAACTCACATTCTCACACTCATATTTACGTTACATTATTATTATATCAGCGTATGAAAAGCCGCCTTTCTTCGCCAGTTCAAATAGTACTCGTCTGCAGTTCTCCTCCATTTGCCATGTTTTCATGTGGTGTGTCCTAGTCCTGCTCTTCCCCCTTTCTGAGCAAAAACTTAACATGCCATTATAACATCCACATACATATTTACAATATAAAATGGAGAAGCGCGGCGGCAGTTAGAGCAGTAGTGGCAGTGCTATTGTTCCCATCGTGTGAAGAAAGAATCAGTGCTTCTAGGTCTCATGATCATCATCAACGTGATCGCCACCAAAAATAGTAGCGGTTCTATGGTATTATACTAAGACGATGGCTGCCTCTGCTTCTATAAACGATCCCAATGTATAGAAGAAGTAAGCTATTATGATACTTTTTCCTTTGTTGAGCACAACTCAACTCAACAAAATAGACAAGCAAGGACGACCTCCCACAGCAGAACAAAATGGAAAAGCGTATTGGAAAGAACACAAGATTGTACTAGTGTTTTCTGAACCCCACCGCCATATATTACGGGAAACAAAATAAAAGTGACAAGAACTAAACAGTAGTGAGCATCCCTGTTTCGTTTCTCTCTTCTTTCTCCCTCGTCTCGACATTTTTAAAAGATTAAACCGTTGCACTGCTACTGCAGTGTAAATAATAATAGCTAACAATATATAGTTATACCGCACTTTATATTCGATCTTCATCAGTATCCACTTCCACATTGCAGAGAAAAGGACTCGTGCTTTTTCCCATTATCTCTCTCTCTTGCTCTATGTCTTCACTTTTTAGTATTCATTCCTTCTACTATTTATGTAGATGTGCGCCTCCTCGGCTGAACTTGGCAAGTTCCAAAATTTGCTTAAGAAGTGAAAAGAAATAGAAAAGAAGCGAAGAGATAAGAACAATTTGACTTAAAAACGTCAAGCGTGTGCTTTCCTTCCGGTGAAAGGATCAACAACAAAGATTACAGTGTGGGATGCTTAAAAATAACTAAGGAAAACTTTTCTTTTTCTTCCCTTCACTTTAACTTCCAACTACTCTTTGCATTCAGCGTGAGAGTCTCATTGTCTAAAAGCTGTCGCATTGTATGTACGAAACAAACGAAAAACGCATTAAGTTATTCTTCGTCAACTGCAGCAGAACACACTTTCTCCATTCTTCCCCTCCGCATCACACAAAAAGAAGCATCATCATCGGCAGGAGAAGCAGCAGATAAAAACAAATACACGCAACGTGTTTTGTGGCACTGTACCTTTTGTGAAATTACTCGTCATGTGTTTCGCCCCGCTCCCGTTTTCATATTGACTCGGCTTGACTTCCTCTTGTAGAGAATTATCCTCATTATCAGGTTTAAAGAGATTCTTCCCTTTCATTATAGTCGGCCTACTTCAGCAAAGCAACTTGAGCGGATACTTAAAAATACACGAGCAAACTCTCAACAGATCTCTCCTGAAACCAAAGAGTGCACATCATTACTTCTGACTGAGTGATTTACACAAGTTTGCTCCTGGCAAGTGAAGTATAAAAAAGTGCAAAATTGCTCCAAACCAGAGAGAGATGTAAAAGAAACAATAAAACGATACGGCAAACCGAAAGTCTCTCTTGTTTGGGTACGGCTAGCCTTTTTCGATTTGTCTATTGCGTGCACATGACACTATAATAATAATAACGGGAATAAAATGTCAAAGAGGGAAATATCAGTTCATTATTGATTCTAAAAACACATTTTATACTTTTTTGCCAAAGGGATCGATTTCCTAAATTATCTCCTATATAATACGTTATTACTGTAAAGCGTAAATTTCAATGGTCGACAGGAAAGTGAACGAGCATAAAAGATAATAACGGGGAAACACTGGTGCTTTTGATAGTTTCATTCAGTCACCTACATTCCCAGTAGAAGCGGATACTTTCTACGGAAAAGTGATGTCTGGTGCACAACTAGTACGGAATAACGATAAATAAAAAAACTTACCAGCACATCACCACCACATCCACAAACTCCCCGGTGAGCTCTCAGCACGTCAGGTTTCAGGGAAGAGTATTTTGTCATTTTCGAAAAGTGAACTTCATATACTGAGCAGAACATTCTATTTATATATAAATGCGAGAAGAAGAGAACCGGAGACGAAAGCGGTACGACACATTTGTTTTGTGAGTGAGGCACTCATGGATTTGTGACAAGTAAATAGACGAACACAATAAATCTTTTTTCAACACAAAAAGTACTTTTCCACTTACACCTTCTACAGATTTTCCCTCCCGTTCCACACTAACAGCAATAATAATAATGAAAGATATTATTACTTACATGGTAAACCTCGTACATTGACTGTAACTGTAACTGCTACTGCTCGTCCAGTTTGCCAGTTTTTTATTTAAAAAATACATGCTACAAAGCAAATTGTCAAAAAGGGAAAAAATCCTTTTCCGTGGTCCCACACCAATTTTGATGTGATGATACTGATGACGCACACGCAAGTGTCTGCAGTACGGTGAAACGAGAACAGGAAAGCTTTTCTCTCGTGTAAGACTCGTCGTTGAAAGAAAATCCACTCGACTTGGCAGTGCAGCCTTGAGACAATTATCCATAATCCGGAACGTTTTTGCCAAAAGTTGCTAATTGACGTTTTATTCATATTCCACAGAGATAAGCTTTCTACAATTCAGATTCAAATTCAAATTCAAAATGACGCGCGCAATTCAAAACGGGTTTTTAGTTACATTAACAGCAGAGTGCGTGTGCCGAGCTGCAGGCTTCTTTTGTCTGTAGCAATTGACGGTGACGACGACTGTCGACGTTATCAAACTCCCATATTTCAGCACCGGAAGAGCTGTCAAGAGTAAAAACGAAACTCTGACCAAAAAATGCAAGTCAAGTGAGCCGACAACTTCCATGAAGAGCGAACTAAAAACTAACTAAAAGGCCCAAAAAGGAAAGTTTTTATTGACATTTCGTGAATCGGTTTGTTTTTGATTTATTAGCGTGAACAAGAATGATACGCAACGCAGAAACATTCCTTCTCTAACACCCGGCGTTTTTCTATAACGCGTTCCAAGAAACTGTGTTTATATTTATTACTGGAAATAATGGAGTTTGAATGGTTGACGTTTTAGAAAAACATCGTTCGTATTCTACTGTACCAGAAGTGATTATGATTAATGACTAATTAATATTGTGCGAACTGCTCCAATTCATTGGTACTTTAGTCTTAAATCTTAAAACATAACGCCGCGAGTGCATTTTTAGCATTTTCAATAAAAACGGGTAATAACTGCAAGGCAACCTCAGTTTACTCTCAGATTGGACTGCTGCTTCCGCTTGCTACACGACTACATCCGGTGGCATTATTGAACCGAGCCATTTTCCTGGAGTGCGAAGATTTTTGACTGCGTCTGTGACCACTTTCTACAAAATCGTAAGCTGTAGTGAGTCTGTAAATCAACGTGTTCTTGACCACAACTCAGGCAAGGAAGACAAGTTTGATTCGTCGTGAATCATGGTAAGTCGCAATATTTTCGTTTTAGTTTCCACTTAATCCGAATAATTGCTTTGTTGTAGAGCACATTTCACGTTGAAATTAATGTATTCATAAAAGGGGTTTTTTAGGAAGAATGGTGGACCAGAAATTATGGCTTTTTGGTTGTTGCTGTTGCTAGCACTTCCGCTTCAGCTAGGGCTGGCAGGAGGCGAGGATATGCACCCTACTAATCTATTGCCACTGAAATGGCATATTTAATAATTCATAAAGAAAAATACATCAGCGAACTCTTAGAAGCAACGGCATTATTGCTTACATAAATACTTACATCACATTGCCGTTTGCCGTCAACATCCGTAGAGAAAATACAAAAGGCGAAACGCGCGTGCACGATCATACGATTATACGGTTTGGAGAGGAGAGAGGAATGTGGACGGGAGAGAACCACGAGACAGGAAATATCTGCATTTTTGTTTGTGTTTGTAGTAGTAGCGGGAGGAACTCTGAAAAGCCTCTGTCCTGTGATTCATATCTAGCTTGTCTATCTCATAATTCCTGGTCAAATGAAAAAGACCGTGTTTGTCCTTTTTCCTTCCCCGGTTTACCTAAATCCTGCCTGAATGAGTGTATGTAATTCTAAGACCGCTGTACAGGCATGGTGGCAAAACGAGATAAACTTAGCTGTTGTAATTGCATGTAGTTACTCTGAATTAAGTATTATCCCTCCCTCTGTAATTTGGGAGCACTCAGTGCTTTGGTAGGCTGGATTTGTTGCTGGAAATGAAATCAAAATCATATTTAACGTTTACAATTTTATCATCAAATATTCATTCTGTAATTTTGGGTCTCTCTCTTTTCACTGGATTGTTAATCATTGAACCACACGAGCAAAACAATCGTATCAAAAGCGTATCCCACAAGCCAAGTTGGTTTTTACTTAGAGTCGAAAGTTACACAGAGGAGAGGGAGCATCAGGGAAGAAAGGTACGGTTTTGCCGCATTCCAATTTGTTATTTTTATTGTAGTTATCATGGGTTAACGTCATTGACTTTCAACGAATTGAATGAGTGAGCGCGTGTGTGTAAAATTACTGAAATAATGCAAAGGGAAAACTTAATACAGCAGCAGCGGCAGAAAGAGCAAGAAATGAAAATGAACAACGGAGAAGTGGAAATAGGAGACCTTTACACTCTCAAACACATTGAGTTGAAGAGAGCCCTAGACAAATGCAGCCAGCGTCCTTCTGCCACTAAAACTGTTAGGTAGGAAAGCTGAGAGAAAGCATTTTTAGTATATGTAGGAGCACTATCCAGAATCCGTATGCATAAAATGTATTCAGGCATGCACAAAATCCGTGTGTCGCAATGCAGAGAATAGCTATTGCTTTTCGTAGCCCATAACTTTCTAGTTTCCTGCTTGCCTTGCTACCAGCTTTAAGTGAATGTGTTTTTGCTTGCTACTACCGCCACCAACGTTGCATTGCTTCTTGGTAGTTACTCTTTTCCAGCAGAGAAAAGAGAAAGAAGAGGAGAAATAAAAAGCTGAATTGGCTCACTGTAGGGCTCAGCAGCAGCAGCTCTCTGCTTTCTCTCCCTCTCATCGTTTTCGTTTCATTCCAATTTCCAACGCATCGTCTTCTTCTTTTTTGTTAATGCCTCTGCTGGCAAAGTGTGGCAGCAGGCAGGCCGGGGAGGGGAAAAGAATGTGGAAACGAAAGAACAAGAGTTTCGAGTGCGCTACTGCTACAGCTACTGCTGAAAGCTTTTTTCCAGTGATCTTCTCCTACTTTCGGCTGGATTTGGAGAAGAGCAAAGGCTGCTGCTTGATATTTTTATTCTCTTTCTCTCAGAGAGACAGAGAAAATGAAGGAACGCCATTTGGATGAGACGGCTAATAGTTGTAAAGTAAGTAAAGTGTGCTTTAATGGTCATATGTGCATACACAAACCAAGCATATCTGTCTTTGTCTGCTTGGCTTGTTCACTTTCACATGGCGAAATAATAAAAAGACCAAGGATACGTCCAACCATTTATGCATACATGGCCAACTTTGGAAGGCAACATTTATTCTAGTTGGGAGGTTTGTAACAACAGAACAAAATACAATTGCTTCTGGTGGATGGAGAAGAGAATGTAAAGTAAAGAGCGGAGAAAGTCGAAATTCAGAATCGGAGAATTCAAAAAAAAACTTCCCATGAGAGGTAAAGTATAAAAGTATTCTTTTTGCAACCATCCTTTCTCTTACTTTTTCTCCGAGTCTGTTTTTATACATGTGTAATAATAGCCCGAAGCTTAGCTGAATCGCTTAATGTACCTTATTATGCGTTTATTACACAAGAACTGTTTCAATTTTGGGTTCAGTTCAAATCTATTCTCATTCATTCATGCGCAAGGAGCAGTCAGTCAGTCACTTTTATACTTGTATTCTTCTCAACTCGAACTTGCTCAAGAGCAGAGAAAGTTGTTTGTTCGTGTTGTTATTATTTTGCCTGATTTCCGGCTCTTTATGTTATTGTTTGCACGTAGTAAATGGAGAGATTTTCGCCCTTCGTCCAGTTGTTAGGCTAGGAGCGAAGAGCAAATGCGCTCAGTTCTACAGCCCTTGCTTCCCCTAATAATCGTAATACTTTATCATTAATTAAATGAAGAAGTGGTTCACATTCGCCACCCTCTAAAGTCATAGTCCCGACTTTTGTCTCCAGAGCAGTGACTACTAGAAAAACTAGGCTGAAGCTGAATCTCTGACTCTTACTCATAATATTTTCATTCAATTTCCCCCAGCTGTTATGTTATAAAATGAAAAAAGAGCAGAAATAAGAAAAAATGTTTTCAGTCTGTAAATCGAAATGTGTGTAGGTTGGTTGACATTTTGTAGGTTTCACTCTGAGAATGTGAAAGAACATAATGCATAAGAAGTAATGAAGAACAATAACAATCACTCTCTTGATTTGTTTCATTCGTTCGTAGTGAGTGACTTTCTGTCTTTTTCCGTCTGCAAGCAAGAGAACAAAAGTGAGTAGTCTTTTTATGGTAGAGAAGAGCATCTAGAGACTTTTTGTAAACTTTTTTTTGTTGTTTTTCTTTTCATTCAAGATTGAAAAAGTAAAAGAGAGGAAAGAAAGAGAATGGAAAGGATTGATAGAGATGGAGGCGACTTCGTTCGACAAGCTTGCATTCAGTCACTCACCAGCAGCAGTCGTATAAAGCTGACAATTTAATTGAAATATTGGAAGTGACATGTCACAGCGAATAACACGTCAACCAAACCAGTTCATGAAGAAGACGATGACGACAACAATAACGGCGGAGGAGGACGCGTCTTGTTCCAACGATCATATTATTCTTTTTACGACAGAGTGAACCAAAAAAGTAACAAAAATTGTTCCTTTCAGGAAAAAATGTTTCACATTTCGTGCTCGTGTTGCGTTCTTTTGCTCTATTCTCCAACTTAAATAACTACCGCATGTAGCTGATGGATAATATGGATTTTTGCACGGTTTAATATAAACGAACATGAATTGGTACCGCTTTAGTCATTTTTAGAATAGGGTTTAAAAGTATAAAAAGAGAAGAGAAAGGTTTATAATAAAAAATAAAATGAAATAACACTCCGCAGCAACTCTCTGTCTATTGCCGCTGCTTCAGGACTTGATGACTGCCTTGCGCAGCACCAGAAATTTATTCGTTTAGCTACCTTTTTTGATGATGCTAATGCATACATTTTTCACATGAATTCCGCAACCGTATACGCTTTCAGTCGCTTTTCATTCAGTTGAGCTTAAGAGTTTAGTCGAGTGTGTGTGTGTGGGTAAACAAAGCAAGCATTACTGAGAGTGTATGTCTAATGGACCGTTCTTGGAAGTTTATGACTTGCCTGAAAATGCCCATCAAAACTACTAATTTCATTTTAGAGGGGAAAACTTTTTTGAGTAAAATTTGCCGTCCCTATTGCTATTGCTGCTGAGTTGCATGCAGATGTGTTGTTACTGTTACACAGTCTTCGAGTTGAATTGTACAAGTTTCTATATGTAATATATGTAATGAAATTTTGACAATTAGGCATGCATAAAAATCTTCACTGTACCACAAGCTAAAAGCTGAGATTGAAAAATGAAATGTCATAAAGGCAGAATATGAAATGAGAGTTCTGTTTGCATAAAATAAAATATTTAGCAAGTGCGTTATGCCTACCCTCGCCATTTCAATTTTCAAGTGAGACTATAGGCTATTTCAAGTATACGCTGAAACAAAAATAGAAATGGAGGAGTTGTGCAATGTGAAATGCTGAAAGTGGCCAATGGTCGTATTTTTATGGAGTGTGGCATATTTTCGAAACGCAGGCTAAACCAATAAAATGTCTGCTGAAATTACATTTTCTAATTACACTTGCAACGTTTCTCCTCACACATCTCATCTCGGGCAGGAGGGCAGGAGGAAACATTCGAAGCGGTACTCGAGGGACAATTGGGCGAATGAACCGTTCATTATTCCTATTATTACGGTGAGTTGACTTGCGTTAGAGCACATAAGTAAGACCATCATGATTATGTTTTGCATCATCGCCCATAAAAATGTTTTTACTTTTGCATGTTCACTCACCTTCTTCAATGCTACCACTCCCTCTCATTAAAAGATAATAATGTTACTGAAGCAATTAGCATCGTGTGGTGTCTGCATCATTTTGATTTTACTCCTCCACATTCCCTAAATCTATCTAACTCATTCAACTGCTCCATAATTATGAAATATTGTGGTGCATCCATTTGGTGTTTGGAGCCCTCCAAGAAATCAGGAGTGAAAGATCGACGCAAAAACGAAATCAGTTTATTCAAGCAGAACTGACACGCAATCCCAGTAGAGAGGATTTTCTACGTTATGGGCTTTGTGTGCGTTTCGATGTTCGCAGGGATGTTACAATTTTAGATAGAATCGCATCAAGGGATAATGATGATGATGAATAATTTTGATGACTTTCTGAGTCATCCTCTTCTAGTTAAACACATGATTTTGCATGTGACACTATTTTCTCGCTAAAGTGGCCAAATCCTGTTTGATTTTTTCGGGAAAAACGAGTATCAGTTCGTTTTTTTGATGAGAAGTGTACTAATGATGATGGCGTGAATGCTGGACCCGGCTGCGACTAAAAAAAATGTCGGATTTACTAGCAGATGGTTTCAGGGAAGGATAACAACGTTTCATAAATAAACTCTCTTCGCCGTCATCATCATCGCCGACATCTCCATCGTGTTGCAGCAACCAGCATTCAATTCAAACCAACTCACCTTTTTCTTCTTTTACTTTACTCAACTCCATTCTTCTCCTATTTTATTTTTTATTTCATATTGTATTATTCACGTAGCCTCATAAACTATTACCATATAGTGGTCTCATATTATAATTTAACTACGGCAAAGGGCGGATTGGGTTGACGTTGCTTGCTTGAACCATAAAAAAGTGGAAAGATTAAAGTACAAGATATGCCCTAATAGTAAACCAACACCGGAGAGTGTGTAGGTGGAGAGGACTGCCTGCATCATCGTCTTCGTCATTATCTCTTGAGCATCAACAAACAACATTGCTTAACAGAAGTTTCAGTTGATTTGCGTCGAGCGTGTGTACTAGCACTCTAAAAAATAAATGCAATTCAATCGCATCATGTCGCGTCGCAAGACTCAAAAGTTGACTAACCAACTAACTAATATTATTATTAATCATGCACTACCTACCTGGCAATATATGCACAGACATGACATGGCATAACTCAAGAAACGGTTACTCACTCTGATGTGCGAGCAAGAGTCACCAACCGTACAAATTGTCCTTTCCATTGTAATATTTCATCTTTTGTTTTCTAATATGCTCTTCTCCTGGTAAAATATTAGTAATAGTAACATTAATGGCGATGAAGATTTCTTTTGCAATCGTATTACTTTACAAAAATAAATAAAAATAGTTCGCAAGTTTCATTGCACCTTTGGACTACCAGATTTGGATAAAGAAATAGAGATGATGTTCGACATCGCATATCATTTTTGATTTTTATTGCTCTATGCTTATTACTTATGACTACGTACGTTTTCTCCTCTGACTGAGAAAAAAGTTTTTTAAATGCAATATTCTGCAAGTGTATTTACTACAATAATGAAATTCTTGCACTGTGTACTAATATTTGGCATTGCCAACCTGACGTACACGACGATCGACGATGTGCGTGGTACTCAAACGAAACGAAGGTGTCACACAGCAAAACTAAGCTTGCTACTTACTTGCTACATTGTGAGTGCGAACTGAATCTTTTCATCTAAGCTTCTCTAATGGACATCGATGTGCTAAAAAATATATTTATATTATTGTATTCTCCAAACGTAGATTAACTGAGCCGTAAAATGAAATCAGAAGAAAAAACGAGCACATAAAAATCAGGTTTATTATTGAATTTAAAAGTATAATATATTTATATTATTGTATTCTCCAAACGTAGATTAACTGAGCCGTAAAATGAAATCAGAAGAAAAAACGAGCACATAAAAATCAGGTTTATTATTGAATTTAAAAGTCTCTGCTTTTCGTTACAAACAGCATGTTATGAATGATACCTGCTGTTGGCTGTTGCACTCTGCTTGCTTTCATATTGAGTGCTTTACCATTTATAAAGCTTTGAAATTAGGACTAAATGTGGCTTTCGGCATCAATAGCAGACTTGTTATTATTTTTAATTTAGTAAAAGTGTACAATTATGTCGAATGTCTAGCCTCCTATAATGCCAAGAGCTATCTTGATTTCCAGTTATTTTTCGTCGTTATATCAGTCAGTGAAATATATGTAGTAGCATGTGTCGATTAGCTGTTTAAACACATTTAAATATTTTCTGGAGGGTTAAAAATATTTGCTCACCGACGGCACATTTAACAAAATAGTTTTAGCTGTAAAACATAGTGCATCTATTTATTTATTTGTTGGGTGCCGCACTGCTGTAAGCAAAAAATAACAATCCCTGGAGGATAAAGTAAATGATTCAGAGTTAGGATGATTCGTTCTGAAGGGAAAATGGAACAAAACAATTTATTTTCTAGTAGATTATAATGAAATGTTACCGGATTGAGCAAATCAGACACTTTATAAGCAGGTGAGCTGTGATATATCCAGTGGAAAACTTTTATACAATTTGACTTGGAAAAGACATTTATGTCTTTCGAAGCTAAATCTTAGCTGTCTTTGAAGAAAAGCTTTCTGAACCCGAGCTCTGCATATGGATTTGGCAGAATAAATGTAGTCAGAATAAAAATGATAATACATTTAAAATCTCTTGAAATATAACTTTTCAGCTTTGTGCAAAAAAGGTGGAACTAAAGAGAAATGAGAAATTGAGAACTGTTTTGTTAGGCAAATGTGCTCATTCAAACAGTTTACTTCGTTTCGTATCAATCCACTGCATTACCCATGTTAAAAGAAAGGGGACGAACAACAAAGTTTAATGTACATAAAGTGAAATCGGTGAATACATTTTCTTGAAAGACGGAATCAAGAAAAATAAAAAGTCAAGGAGCCAAGAATTTGTAACAAAGTTTTAACATGGAATTCATGCTTGCTTGCTTGCATCCAAACTGTTAGAGTTAAAGAAGTAACACTTCTTTTGTGGTCCTTTTTTAAATGAAACTAACAAAAGTAACGGCAAATAGTGTCCTGCACAAGAAACAGGCGGATATGAAAAAAATGGAAAAACTGGGTTGAGAGAGTTGGGTTTGATATGCTTTTCTCATTTGAGATTGCGGAGGCATTTTACACAAGTGAACGTCAGAAGCGGTCTATACATAGCAGATTTACCTTGTAACAATGACTATACCGCATTGGCTGATTTGTATTACTATTGCAGCTTCGCCGTCGCCGATGCCATTTTATTTGCCCTCTCTCTCCTGCTACATTGTTTTATGCACGTAATATATAAAACGTATAATACTAGGCAGACACAGGAGATTTTTTTCTAGTCGCCACTTTTGCCATATTAAGTAAATTCACCCCACAGTTCGAGATTATTCTTGGTTTTTCTCCCTGTGTTTTTGTACTGTCGTCATCGATGCCTTTGCTTCTGCCGGTTCTGCAGTAAAGTCGTTGTTCCCTTTTTAAGGATAAACAAGAAGCCCGAAGCCCCCAGTTATTTCTCACTCTCTTCTTATTTTTCTTCTTATTTTTTCCTCGGCTCTTTCCTTATTCTACTTAACTTATTTGCTTCGTTGTATTTTCACTTTGCTTCTCTCTCGGCCTGACTGAATCGGAAATAAGCGCTTAGAAACTCAGCGTCTTTTTATAGTTCTGTACACAGAAGAAACGTTCAACACAGCCGTTTTTGTATTTTTGGCGAGAAAAAGAGAAAAAGATATTATGGTTACTCATTCTTTTTCTCCGTACTTTACCACTGCACTGCTCCGTGGGATGATGCTTGCTCCAGTGTATTATAAGATGCTCGTATTCACTATAAAAATCAAATGTGTTAGGGAAATGTGCATACGTGTGTGTAACAGTGAAATGGGGAAAAGTTAGAGAGAGAAATCTCAGCAGCTTGCATGTGGCCGTCTCCGCTTTATGCTTTGCTAAATAAATGCTTGCCTGCATGCATTCCAACACAAACCTTGTAACTTGTAATACACATTTCCTTAGCAGATCTGCCACTAGTAATACAAGTTGGAATACATTCCCTTCTACGGAGCAGAGTGGATAAATTTGTTATACCTCTACTCATCTCTACCTTCTATCTAATATTCATGAATTAAAATGACAGAAAACGTAAAAATGTTCTTGTAACTCGTTCATAAGGGAGCAGTTTTCTTTGCACTAATGATTTTCAAAAGTTCATCTTGTTATCACGGTTCAAAAGCGGATGAGGCTAGAAAAGGAAAGAATGACAAAAAAGGCAGGGGAAAATGGCGAAAGAAAAGATGTTACACTTTAGATTGTGCACGCCGCAAAACTTACACTGAACCACGAAAAGGTGTTCTTGAGACGTGATTCTTTGAAACAGCTTTTTCCACGTGTTACAAAAAACAGACAGTCGTACCCAAATGTTAAATCCAGAGATATGCTTATGTATCACCATAGATTACAAGAGTGATAGTGCTCTTGTTTCTCTCTTTTGGAGAAAATGCCGCACCAACCGCGTCATCAAATGTATGGCCGTTCCAATGCGAGGCTATCATAACTTAATAAGACCTTTCCACAAGAAGAACGACAAAATATTTTATGGCAGCGTCATGTAGCAAAAAGTTCGAAATGGTTGCTTGCTTTTTCTTCTTTGCTTGTTCTTTTTGTCATTGGTACATGGTATCGAACTTTGCAATGTCGTTTGTAGGAAAGGATTACACAAATATTTTTAAAGATATGGAATGGAATATGTGTCATTTACATTATTACCCGGATTTGTAACCACTCGTTCTTCAATACTGAAACTTTCTTTTTTCCCATTCCATTTATCAGATATGGCAATAAATTTTCTGGTGTTAAGACGAAAGCAATGCCTAATTTTAACACAAGTTTCTTTTTTGTAGAAATTGTGAAATTGATGTTGATCTTGTTTTCTATTCTGTTCACTATTCACCTTATTTCCTGTACATTTTACAAATAAATAAAATTCCCCAGAATGTAGATGCAGAATCGACTAAACCAATGCAGGAAAAAGTATACAATGTAAGTCAGGGAAATGTAGGAATAAAAAAAATAGAGAAAAGTGCGAGAAGTACACATCCAGTGATTAATATTTGATAGACGACTTTCTATGCATTTTTCATTTTCAGTCTTCATTTCTCCCTTCCCCCTTAATGCTTTTTATTTACATGCTATCTACTATTTTCTCCCGTTTGCTCTTTTCCTCTTTGCATGCATCCAAGCTGAAAAGAGCTGAAATTCATTCCTTTTTATTCTTCACTTTTTCTAAGTTTCTTTCTTATTCTCCCTTTTCCCCACTCAGTTTTCCCTTTTGCTCTCTCTGCTCTGCCTTTGCCCATTGTGTTTATGGAATTCTTGTGTAGAGGAAAAGAAAAAGACGACGATTTCTTTACTCATCATTTCACATATCATGTGCATGCACGTATGTAATAAAATATATGTAGCTTTTTTTCTTAAACATAGAAACACTCAAATGCCATTGTTCTTGATGTGGCAGTACTGCAACCGACAAATGAAAGAAGATTTTTTCTCCCTCTTTGCTTTTTTCTGCCTTTCTTCGCATTTTCATCATAATGGATAAATGCAGCGTGTATCCTGAAGTTTGAGCGTATTATAATATCATCATAATTCTACTATCTGCCCATATAATAGGTAGAGGTGGAATGTTGTTGTTTCTCCGTGTGTTCCATTATGTACACTACATTACCAACTGTTATGTTTTATATATTACCTACAATATGAAACTTATTATAACTTTTATGACGTTCTCTAGTTTTGCCACTATCGCTACTGCTATTGCAGATGGATGTCTTCTTCATTGCGTATTGCGTCCTCTCTCCTGCCGCTTTATGTTCATAGCCCAAACAAAGATAATAATATCGTCATCATCAATATATTAAATTGGAGAAGTAGACACAACGAAAAAAGGCATGTCACTCACGTTATGCGATGTTTTGATAGTAACCTGCAACTTTATTTATACTAACTTTTCCTTTTAAAGGAATAAAAACAGAATGAAGAGGAGAAAAGTGTTACTTTCGAAACAAAATGGAATAATGAATCAAGCTACATGTAGGAAAATGTTGACTTTAAAAACGAAACTTGAACTCCATGTACTGCTTTGTACTACAAAAGTGTACAAAAGAAAGTAATGTTCCCATTTTATAGCGGCAGTAACAATAACACACCATTTCATTGAGTAATATGTATTAAGTGGCTGCGTAGATGTTCGTTTATAAATTTAGAGATAACAACATGGTCAAACGGATTATTTGAACACAAAGGACAATAACTTGTTTAAGTGTGTTCTTTTGTGCCATTGTTAAAGTTTGACCTGTTGGTCATTGTTTCTTCATCTATAAATATAAATTCTGTTCTCTTGTTAAGAAACAGTAATCAGAATCAGAAGATTGGATAAAAGTTCCTGAAATATTTCCTTTTCTTTCTATGTCTCTTGACCCGGTTATTACCTTTTTATTTCTCAGTTGGGTGCACTAGAAAAAAGAAGTGGAATGTCTTCATTCCCTCCTTTTACCTATTCACGTCTTCTGTATTCTTCTGATGGCTGATGATTCATGCTTGAAATTTTTAATATTTAATGCTGTGTGAAACTTTGATGTTCACATACTACAGAGACGTAGACGCCTTCTTTTTCTGATACTTTTTACTTTGCTTATTTCTTTTGCCCTTAGACATCATCCAACATTGTGCACAGCATAGACTTTTATTTTTGTAAGCTGTGTAAAAGAAAGAGCATGCTCTTTTGAAAAGTTTAGAGACAGAAGCGGCTGTTGATCGCTTGAGGCCTTGAAATACTATGTGGGAAGTGAAGAAGATAGATAGATGATGAAAAGATGCTACACCTTTTTTTATTCTTTATACCACCGTGGTTTCCCCCTTCCATCGGTTAAGTTAAGACGCGACAAAAAATTGAGCAATATCTTCCGGTTGTTCTTATTCATCATGTATGTTCCCTATGGATTCATTTAAGAGTGAAAAATCTTCACTTGAGTCAAGATGAAACGGTGTTGTACTGTGCGCCATCATCCCATCCGTTGTATTCAATCAAAGGCACATGACGTATATTGAGGAAGCGAGGAGGAAGGATAAAAATTGTACATTTATCTAGAGTGAGACGACGATGAGAGAGAAGGAGAAAATGTGATCGGAAAAGGAAAGTACGCATATCAGGCAGATGGGGAAAAATATTCTGGCTCGACGTTTTTTTTTCTTTCTCTATTTATTTCATTCATTTACTTACAAAGTGCTCACCAACCAGACCAGAGCAACCAAACCAACCTCACAAAACACTGTTGGTTTTTTCTCTTCAAAACCCAGATTGAATCATTTTTGCACCGTCACAAAAATGGCACAGTGAGCAGTACGCGTAGAGCTTCGATTTGTCTAGTGCTGGAAAGAAGACACAAGTCACAAACACAATACAGCACAAGGGAGGAGGACGATATCGAACGGCAATGTCGTAGTTGTACCTACCTAATAGAATAGTCGTAATGGCATTGGCTTGGCATGGCTTTGGCATTCATTTGTAATAGTAAGTGGTTTTGCTTGCTTTCCTTTTGCTTTGCTACACAATGCGGATTTGTGTGAGAAGGAGAAAAAACCTAAACGACCTTATGCATGAAGAAAGCAGTTACTGATAAGCAGTTTATATTCTTCCAGTTGAGTTCAGTGAGAAGATAGCGAGCGACAAGATTCAAGCGAGGAGGAGACAGAGATGAAGAGACACAACAGCAGCAGCGGCTTCACAGGCGAACAGAGAGAAGGCCGAGTGAAAGAAAAAATTGGCATTGCTTTCCACGCGCTCTTCTCACTTTAGTCCTATCACTCTTTTCTCCATCTTTCTCTCTTCTTCCTATCATCTTTATCCTTCACTCGTTTGCTAGGTATGCCATAAGAAAGAATCCTATTGTTTCTACGTAGAAGAGGTCTTAAGCTTTGGCACCGTCTTATACACAAAACCTCACCAGAAAACGACTGTAACTCGCTGAATGTACCGTTCTTATTATCATCATTATTATACTTGAATGGATGAGCGGATGAAGATGAGATTGGATAAAAGCCTAAAAAGGAAAAAGGAAACCCTCCTTTTCCCAATGCACACGAAATGGTAATAATAATGATATGTAGAAATAGGCAAAACAGCTCTGTCGAGTATCTGGCAACATCTCCCGACTTCGCCGATTTGTTCTTCATTGCTAACAGCTTTATTTGTATAATATTACCTTATTATTGCTCGACAGTAACTACATTTTGTCGCGGAGTGTGCAAAAAGTAGACAAGCCGACATTGTATGTTCCGTTCTATTTCTTCCCACGGAGGTATTTTCTTTTCTTCCATATGTTTAGTTTGCAGCGAGTTTCTATTTTTACGTTCTTATAACAGTGCTCATTGTATTCTTTAGTAGTTTACGCATACGCTTTGCTTCATTGCGGTAATAATACTACCTTTTATATAATGTGTTCCGTTTTCTTCAGCTTCCGTTCTAACTCATTCATTCTGCAGTACAGCTTCATGAATGACTGTGACGTAATGAACTGTACAAAATAAGACACATA
>VYYJ01002445.1:0-21572 GCA_021029165.1 Cyphoderus albinus | reverse complement strand
AAATTTTTTCGAATTTGACTTGCACATAATTAATCTTGGAAATGCATCATCGTTTTTTAGTGACGATAAAACAAAGTTGCTGCAATTGTTACTACAATTGTAAATATCCCTAGTGAAGCCACTTCTTGCATGTAAATAATTGACTGACTATAAAAGCAGAGAATATGGTGAAATGATGAGTGCGTTCATTGCGTAAAAATATATTTAATTAGCTAAACAGGTGAAAATTGCATTCATTTAATTTTAATTTGACTTATATGTATTTACGCCTTGCGGTTTATAATAGCAATGGGATATTAAGTATTTATGTATATATTATGATGCTGTACAATAGTACAATGGTAAAGTTAACGTTTTCCTTGTTTCTTATTTTTCAATTTTATGTCTGGCAGGATAAACCTACATTTCCCGTTGACCAGTTATTATGATATAATATAACGTAAAAATAATATTTTGCGGATTTGGCTAGGGGATTTTTCCCTCTTGGTTGTAGTTTGTATTAAGTTTGGTTGAAAACCGGTTTAACCGGAAAAAATAATTTTGGTTGTCGGATGAAACTTATTTACAGTGGATTGGCAAATGCCAAATCTTAAATCCTCAATGCGTAATAGAATAAAATGTTAAATATGTACTGTGAGAGGAAATGAAAGGAAATGGCGACGTGATAGAAGAAAAAAATATTGTTACGAAAAGAAAGAATATTAGTCTTGTTAATGTGCATGAAACAAGTTGTATTCAGTTATAAAAATACACTTTAATTCCGAATCCCAACTTTAGTTTCAGTTTCTCTCTGCAACAATATGTAATGAGATGAGATTAAGGAAATCTCAGTTTGCCCCAAGTCGACTCTCTTTCTTGAAAGAATTTTCCTGATCGTAAGTGATAAAAAATGACAGACTTAGGGGTGGGGTGGCGTCATAAGTCGTGTCCCTCACCGCGAGACATTAGACATTATTGATTACTAATATTTAATTGCCGGAATTGTGATTGGATTGGTTTAAAAATTGTTTGGGTAGACTCTATTAAAGAGAAAGTATACCAGAAAAGACAAAGAAATTAGATAAAAATACCGGTCCCAATTAAAAGCTCATGATGTCATGATTATCTTGCAACCAGCAGCTTAATTTTAATTAGCGCTCATTTCATTAAGCTGACTGATCGTGAGTGATCTGCTTTGAAAAACTTTCAATACTCCCTGTCTTCAGCTCACCAATCCATCTCGCTCTCACTCCCTTCGAATTCTCTCCTCCTCCATTATTAACATTCCTTCATTCCTTCCTTCCTCCAGTTTCCTCCACAAAAACCGTCGATTCAGGTTCCAGTCTCTGCTATCCTTTACTCTTATTTCAACTGGTTCACTTCTCACATCCAGAGCAGAGCAATTGCCAATTTCACCTCAAAATTTGCATTTTAACATTACATTTTGCATCTGTAAACATAATATGGAAAATGATCAAAAACAAAAATTCTGTCTTACTGAACAACACCTACTTGAAGAATTTTCTCAATAAACAGCGAGCAACTTGTAATAAATAAGTAAATTCTTAAAGTTAAATAAAAATTTAAAGTTAATTATTTTCAAATTCTTTAAATGCACCCTATAAAAATTCCAATCACTTTTTCCGTTCACATCTAAAGATTCTCTTCTCGGCTCCTCGACTCCAGCTCCTTATGCAATGAAACTTTTACTCTGTACCAACTTTTACATACACGCACAGATACCTTTTTTTGTAAACGATTGAACTTTTAATCATTAATGGCCGATCTATGTTAGAATAGAAAGTGTATCTGGTTTCATCCGTGCGTGCGAGAAAGGATGCCGATGCAACCCCAGGTTGGTAGGGAAAAATGTTTCAATTTATTTCAAGCACAAAATAAATAATTTTCAAGCTCAGTTGTATCTAATCTCTTTTATTCATCCTTCAGTCTTCACCATACATATTATAATGTAACGAATATCCAACTGAAGTAAATCACTTACTTTTAATTAATAACGTTTAAATAATAAACTTTTATTTTTTTTAAATTTTGTTTAACAAGAACAAGGACAGACTTTTAGCCACACAAAAATATAAAACTCTGGAGCTTACAAACCTTCAGTTAAACAGCTAACTCATCTTCTAATTATAATTCTGAATCCAGACACGACACAATATAGAAAAGTAATATCAAATTCGTAGTACATCTTTTGATTTTAATTTTTCACAGAATTATTGATTTTGAAAAAAATAATTCCCCATCTAAATTAGAGTGGTCCATGTAGCATAACAACAAGCATTCACAACTTTCTCTACCAGAGAGTAAATTGCCTCGCCCAGGTCCCCAAGTTGTGGAATACTTGCTACTACGGCATCCACCCCACTCTGCTCCGAGGACTGAGACGCTCTCTGTTGATCCTGCTTCTTGCCGTCCTTGAAGACAATATAAATGTCACACTTTGCTTTCTCCAAGTTCACCTCCACCACAACGATGTACTTGTGAGCGTCCTGCGTAAAGAGTGCCAACTGGTGAACACTTTGCTCGGGCGAGATAAATTCTCTGTAGTGGAAATGTGCCAGTGAAGATGACTGTTGATGCTGATGTTGGTGGTGGCTACTGCCAGTTCCAGTTGCCCCTAACCCACCACAGCTGCCACCAATAAGCACCTTAATAAGAGTCTGGTAGAACGACACCGGTTGATGAAGTAGTCCCTCCAGGCGGGAATCAACTGACCTCAGAGGTGTCACCTGCACGAGCTGAAGAAGTTCGTTAAAGTCGCCAAAGTACAGTGGTCCAACAGTCTCTCTTGAAATGATATCTTCCTTTAGAGTGCTTGGTGACACTGACGCCGAGGCAGATCGACTTTGCTTCCCAGCCTTCCCCGTTTTCGGTGGTTCTGATTGAGGTCTTCCGATGAGAAGGCGTTGCCAGAGTAAATCCCTCCTACAGTCCACGGCCGCCTTGGTGATCAACTGGCGAACGAACTGTTCCATGGTGTCTTTCTGCTCTTCGATCATCCGCTGCATAAGTTGGTCGTGGGAGGAGAAGTAGCCCATGTACTTCACTCGCTCTTCCTTGATCACATCGGGAAGTTGAGGTTGGTGTCTAAAAGGACCCCCTTGCTGCTGGTTATGATTCAAGCTCTGATTTTGAAAATGCTGGTGACCCTCGAATCCTTCAAAGTACGATGGTGGTGGCGCTCGCGGGCTCACCAGTTTATGTAAAGCACCAACTCCACCACTATTACCACCGACAACTCTTGCACCCTGGCAGCAATTCGCATGGTGACGATTACACAATGGTTCGGGAGTGTTCACACGACATAATTTTCCGTTTGTGGGCTCATTGACGGAGTCACTTTTCGGGTACAGGTCACGTCTGCTTGTGAGCACAATGTAGTACTTCACTCGGAGACCTTGGTAATCGGGAATGAAGTCTCTACTAGAAGTTGGATAGTCATGTGCAATCACCAAGGTCAAGTCAAACTCATCCTGACTTTGCTGACCTTCCGGAGGAAGATCTGTGCCGTCACCTCGTTCACTGCTTCGGTAGGACACCTTCCTGCTCATATTGTGTACCAAAACATACTCCGAGGAATTTTCTTCCGGAAGCACACTTCCACCTTGGAAGGGCGTCATCCTGATAACCCTCATTCGATAGTACTTATCGTGACTCAGGATGTAGTTGAAGAGCACCTGCGACGGGGTGTTCACTTCTGCCAGGGTTATCATTCCAATGTGCACCGCATTCCTGGCAAAGTTCGGACACTTTGGGTAGTACGTGATGAAATCGTCCAGGAAGGTTGTGATGTGGTAACCCATCTTGAACAAAAGCTGCCTTCCACTTATATAAAGGTACATTGCTCTCAGATGGAAGTCGTACATGAAACTGTGGAGGTGGGTGAGGATTTTCATTTTTTCACACTCATCCACAAACTGCACAGCATTTTTCTTCTGTTGGTTAGTATTTCCCTGGTGAATCTTGTTGTGCCTCGTAGGGAAGATTCTCTTTGCCTCTAGAGCATGTATCTTGGTGTAAAAGAAGGGTGGCGTCAATCCCACCTCCATAACAATAATTCCGCCAGGAAGGCATCTCTGCAAAAAGTGAATCATTTTTTCATCGTCTTCTCCATCTGCATCACTAAATTGACTTGCATTTCCTCCACCTGGTGGATTTCCCCCTGATGATGTGGGGGTTCCGGGTTTGTGCAACAATTTTTGATGAGCCGCAGCCGTAGGAGTTGACGCGGCAAGTGGACTGGTTATTGGTGACTGCAATCCTGGTGAAACTCGTGACTTATGTCCAGGCATGTTGAGAAAGCCCCCACGTCCACCACTTCCGATTCCACCAGCACTCTCACCAGGGTGTCCCGGAGAAACCGCAGGTCCCGGTTTGCAGTGAATCGGAACGAAACCTAAGGTAGTGAGATACTGCATGTACTCTTGGAGGAAGGTCTTGCAGAGGACGCCATGCCAGGGCTCATCTGTCTTCACATTGTGAAACAGGCTCTGTTGCTGTTGAATTTGGGGCGAAATGATGTGGCTGCCCATGACCACACTTCCTGCAGGACTTCCCTCCATATCCCTTTCCTGTACTGTCTCTGGATGAAGGAACAGATTCATCATACCGGAATGGTAGGACTTGCTCCTGTTCCGTAGCGAAAAGTTGCTTGCCTGCGAGGCTTCGCTGCCGTGACGAACCCTCTGGGCTTGAAGCTGTAGCAAAGCGCTAGAGTTTGGGTGAGGTGGCAGGCCAATTTTCACGTGCGGAGGATGGAGTGAATGAGTTTGGAATCTCCTGCAACTGCCCCGATTTCTTCTGATGATACCTCCAGTTGTTGCACTGTCCCTCGTCTGTGCCACCGCCGCCCTCCATGTGGGTAGGAACATGACTGGAGTCAAGCAAAAATGAATGGTCCTAGCAGCTTGCTTGAACGACTCCAGAACCTGCGTTGTGATCACGTTCGACGCACTTGGACCTCTGGTCAACCAGTATTGGAAGAAACTAATGTCTTTCTCTTTGCTCTCTCCAACTTGATTATTCAAAACATGCAGCAACTGTCGTCCATGTCCATCCACCGGATTATCGCCGATGGGCTCTGGGAGTCTCAGCATATTGCAGAGTGGAATATTTCGATAGAAATCTCTCCACACTTCGGTTGGCTTCATTACTGGTTGGATATTCAATGGTTTCATTCTGCCTGCACCACTCACACCACTGACAGGATTTCGTCTTTCATGTTTTCCAGTTGGAGGATTGTTTATTATCAGATCGCGCAGATCTACATCGCCCATGATGAAAGGATTCTTCGCAAGGGAGGTTCCCGTAAAATTCTCTGGCAAAATAGGCTGACAATAAAACAATCCCGACTTTTGCAGCAAGATTGAATTGAGCAGGCTTGCCCTGGCCTGAATCCAATGACTCAGGTAGGTCACATGTTCCTGCAGACGCTCGCAGCATTCCTTTGACCAATTGTAAACGACAAAGTCAACCTGGAGAAAACATGAGAGATTAAAATTAAATAATTTAATAGCTGCCAGTGCCACTGAAACTAAAGTAGAGTGAGCTCATCTCCATCTATTGTAATTGTCGTACCTCTGAGCATGTCACTTTCGCACGTATGAACCTTTGTCGAGGTATCAAAATCGGATGGCCGTTACCACCTCCTCCTGTTCCTTCATTTGCATCTCCATCTCGTCCACCACGATTTTTTCTACTCCAAAGAACAAAGTCCCTCGCAAAGCTGACCCTGGATAACTTCTCAATGGAACCACGACTTCCGTCGATATCGCAGTTTTCGTTTATGAGAGGTGCGTATTTGTACAGATTCTTGAAGTCTAAAGGATTTAAAAGTAAAAGTAAGTGTAAAATTTTGTAATTTATTTATATGTATAAAACGTAGTATATAGATTCGTATTTACCTTGGGATGAATGCAGAGAAAATTCCACATTGCAATTTAGACAGCTCTTCCAATGTGCCAAGTTCCTCCCGATAAGATAACATACGTGTCCTTTGTATCCCGGTTGGAAGTTTTCGTTTCGCCGAAACAAGTTGAGAATCTTTTGCGGATACTCGGCCTCCTCTGTATCCTCAAGTGCGAGTAGTTCCCGCTCGTTTCGCTTCAGCACCAAATATTCTGCACCGTCATCTCCGCCACTTTCTCGCCTTGCGGGTACCCCCGATGATACTGGGCATTGACCGGGTCCGCAAGCGGTAAGGAAGTCGGAATTTTCTGCGTGTCTCCAAAACTGTCTTGGAGTGTTGTCTGGTGCCACCTGGTTAATGATTTTCTCCAGTTCCTTAACAATACACTGCACAGGATAACGACAGTTGAGGGCAATCGTAATCCGTCGGAGGGAGGGAGCGCCAAGACCAGAACCACTTTCCAGCCAGGTATCCAGAAGCTCTGTATAGTTCGGGTGAAGCTTTCCAACTTCTCCGGTTTCCAGGCTGTTCAGAGACATCTGATGAGAGTGAGTCCTGGACAAAAGTACCCTCGGCCTGGATCCTTCGCTGATGGCACCACGACCCTTAAAATGTACATAATTAATTCAATCCTTCAAGTATTTGATAATAAAATATGCAAGTAAACAATGATTTTATAAGAAGTATCAAAATGTATACTGGGATAACTGGCGATGGAGCACGGTCCCTTCCTTGTTCATTTTCTCCCGATTCTCCATCAGTTCTTGGCTTCCTCAGCCCTTGAATTGAAAAAAAAATCGTACACTCCGATTAGTCCACCAATTGTTGAGTTTTCTCGCTTACTTATGAGTATATCAGACTCGTCCGTGCTTCGCCTACTTAGATTTAGACTTAATTGTACCTGTAAAGCTCATTGACCTAGTCCGGGGCTCTTCATCCTCCTCGATGGGCCCTCCCGTGCTGTTGCTTCGGTTGGTAATGGGGTTTAGGTGACTACTTCGTCTTTTCCTTTCCGCTGTTTGCGGTGGTTGGTTTTGAGTTTGGCTTGAGTCTTCCAGTGTGGTTCCAGTGGTGGTAGGGACAACTTCCTTCTCGGAATCAAAAACCTCCTCCTCCAATGGGAACGGCATGACGACTGAGAGCGGGGCGGTCATTACCTTGAACTCCATCATGAGGTCCCACCCTGCCTGTCGTATCGCCTGCTCCACGTGGCTCTTGAGCAAGTCCAGGTTGATCCTGCCCTGCATCCACATGCTAAATTCCACAAGGGTCTTTTCCTCGTCCAAACACTGCATTTCCTCCATAGACACCTCATCCGTTCGAATCATCTCGTAGAATTTCCCTATCTCGCAGTCACTCCCGAGTTCCGGTTGTTTCCATTCCGGACTACTGACCAACCTCCCCAGTTTATCAATGAGTGCCATAGATACAACAGCAATTCCTCTATTTCCGGTGCCTCCACCACCCGGACTTTGGTTGTAGAGGTACACACAAGTGCTCTGCTCGCCAGTACCATTATTCCAGTCACCTCCATCCTCTGGGAGTCTGGAGTAATCCTGGAAGTGGTATTTGGGCTTTTGACTGGTGTACTTGGGAATACTCAAAAACTGGAGTAAATTTTGATGGAGATAGTACGAAAAGGCGGGTAGATGTCCAGTGACAATAAACTCTGTCAATTTGAACCTAAACAAGCTATCTGGACGTGACCTAGGCTCTTGCAGGAAGTGGACATCCTCCGGTGTCAATTTACAATGAGGGTTCCTCTTCAACGTGACACTCAAAATATCAAGCACTGCGTCGTCCAGTTTATTCTTGAGGGACTGCACCAACTTTTCTTTAATTTCTTCTCCAGCCGGAACGATTCCGTGGACCTTCAGTGACAAGATGCCATCAAACTGGTCCTCCCTGCCAGTTTTCTCTGATTCGGAGTCATTATTTCTCACCCGCTTCATCACAATTTGTTCAGAGTCCAGTAATTCATCACCTCCGCTTCCATTTATATCCATGGCCATCTTCGAGGGACTGTTGGAGGAACTCGATGCTTCCAGGACGTCCAGACCTCTGTAGAACCTCATGTAGAACACGTTTCCAGTTGCGTCCCTGTACACAAACATATTTCGTCGATTTGCAACCTCAAACGCGGTCAAAGTGCTTCTCAGCGTTTGAATGCCCCTTGAAAAGGCGGTTTTGCCCCCTCCAGACCGAAGCCTGGAATGGAGGGTAAAAGTAGTGCCCCAGACGACTTGACAGGAAAACATTCCTGGGTTGAAGTTGCTGGGTAGTGGTGGTTGAGAAGTTGCACTCATATCCAACTCGCTGTCGAGACCCATTTGTAGTGCAAATTTGGAGGCCGACCCAGAAGGTCCCATCATCATCAGGTCAATGGAAGAAATTTCGTCTAAATCCTGACAGTCTTCAACTTCAAGTAGAGGGGAGCAAAATCGAGTGTCGTGCAACTGCTGCAGCAGCAGATCCTGATTTATGGTTCTGATGAGACCAGATATCAGGTCAACGACGCGATTTCTCAGGGTTCTGGAGAAAATCAGGTTGCCAAGTTCATTTTCATCGTATCGGCAATGATGGTACAGCTGGAGAAGTGTTGACGAACATGACTTGAGAATGATCCAAAAAAGAGGTAGTGTTAGTGTCTCGGGAGAATTATTGTCATTGCTATTAGACTCCGACTTGACCAGGTACCACCAGATGCCTTCCCGGCGGAAGTAAAACTCATCCAGTCTAACGTTATCAAAGCGATCCAAAAAGCTGTGGAAGCTCCGGTCTTCCGAGTTGTCGACGAAGCTCAGTGAAATCTGCTGAAACTGGCAGCCTGGCTTCTCGAGCGACTTTTCCACGTGATTTGCAACCTGCTGCAGAATTGTGGCATTCACACTGTCTACTGAACCGGTGCCCCCGCCACCGCCGCGGAAGGACGTGATCTCATCAGCCATTAACCATTCTATGTCATGAATGATGTGATCAATTGCTCTCGCTTGTCTTATCGACACTCGTTTTTTAAATTCTGCCAAGTTCATCTCCTTGTTCGAGTGCTGCTGACTTTGGTTGTCACTCTGGCCAGAAGTTTGTGATTGTGTGGAGCTACCCTCGTCCTTGGGACTAGAGACTGACTGTAGCTGCTGTGATGCAGCGAAATCTGGACAAGTTAAAAAGGTGAGTTCCATGTCCAACTGAAATCTTGAAGAGGGCATTACATCAATATCCAAGTCCGGGTCTTGTGAATCAATCGTGCGGAAGTACTCCATGCATAATTTATCTACAAACAAAAAACATGAAATTAGTATCATTGTAGCAGTTGGCAGTTACTTAATTTTAACTGCAATCAAAATTGCTAGATTCTCACAGTAACAAGTCGGCATGTCAACCAACGGAATGAATCCAGCGTGTTCGCCTTCTTCATGATCCTTTTGAATAGTCTGGAAGTTGCAGTTCACATAGCAAAAGAGTGGTGCGCACTGAACTGAAGGAAGACCCCCTCCACCAACACTACCTCCAACGGGAATTGAGCCTCCAAGGGTGGTCCCACCACAACTTTGCTGGTCATCTAAATGTGTAGCGGTCGCACTCCGAGTTGGAGCTGGACTTCTCTCAAAATCTATCTCGCTCATCGGTATCGGTGGTTGTGGAAGATTCTGGATGTAACTGATGTGGTACGGGTCCTCCATCGAGCAAAGAGAATCCGCGGCGATACTGCAGGTATCGAGGTTATCATCAAAATCGGAGCTGCATTTAATACCACTCACATCACTCAGAGCATTGCTTCCTAGCACCTTGTAGAAGAGAATGTGACCATTTTTCATTGCGGGGGAGAAATTTCTGGAGAGGAGTCTTCGGAATCGCTTTTCGATGAACTTGTGGATTGTCTGAAGATCACGGCAGACATCATTGTCACCCTCATCGCTTTTCTTGTCGACGTCCACCTCTTCTTCCTCTTTGTCGTTTTCCTCGTCTTCGTCTTCAAGCTGACACAGGATTTCTTTGAGCTCCTTATCGTGGCGACAAACATGCTACGTAAAAAACAATCAAAATGTAATCCATTCAACCAGGCCTAAACAATTTCACAGTGACTATGATGTTTTTCTTTTGTATGTACCAGCAGAAAATCTTGCAGGGGGAATCTAACCCGACTCAAAGAACACTTTTTGATAACCATCTCGATATCACAAGGATGCATTGGGTATCCACTTAAGAGACTTTTGTACGCGCTCCAGATATACGCCTGCTGGTGCACTTGCTTCATCTGGCTGCAGTGGGACTTCAACATGGACTCATGTTCCGCTGCTTCCAAGCGCCTTTAAGTTCAGGAAAAGTATGAAAATTACTACATGACATAATTTCAATATTTAATTATTGATTGTTAGTTTGAAATATTACTGAAGTGAGCTCTCGCTGAATGACTCCTGTGAGATAGACCTCCCATTCTTGACAAGTGACCCCGACTCCGAACTTTCATCATCATCGTCGCCCGTGTCCATGTCAAATTCGTCCATGCCCAGAAGCCCCGTTTTAATCATTCTGTAGTCCTTTGAGGTTTCTTCCATGTTCAACTTCTTGTACACGACGTGATCCGTCAGACTCATGAGTGAGCAGCTATAGGTGAAAATGCAGTACGCCAACGAACCAACTACCGGAGGTCGACACGGAACATATCTCAGGTTATCAGGATCCGTTGCAGCTTGCCCTGTATTACCATGACCACATCGGTTGAGAAACTCGTTTAGCTGAAGACATCTTTGGGGATCACTGCAAAACTTGTCTTGGTCTTGACCAGCACCAGTGCTGTGGTCGCTGAGGGTTCTCTTAGCTTTAATGATCTGCGCAAGTTTTCCAGACGCAGTACCCTCTGAGAAAGTCTGTGATCGGACTGTAGCCGTAACTCCTGCAGATTCCTCCTCCTCTTTGTCTTCATCCTCCCCTTCAACGTCTGCAGCTTTCAGAGGTTCCTCTTCCTTCTTTGGTGATAACCTCCCTTCTGTGTTGCTCTGTTGGAACAACTCTTCTTCTGTTTGTGGGGCGTGATCCAGAGATTGGTGATGATGAAGATGGTGGTGGTGTGTTTGGTTTGGCGTTACCAAAGACTTCTTTACCACTGGGGCGCACTCATTTCCGCCGGAAAATGCTCGAACTCTTTTTCTACTGGCTGCAGCCACAGCTGCGTCCATCTTCTGCTGACAATTTCTGCAGTTTTGTTGGTGGTGGTCATAAAGATGAGGACTAGAGGATGACGACGCTGATGAAGCCACCACTGGTGCAGTGCCACCACCAGTAGAAACGACGCCAAGTTGATTGGGACATTCCATCCCGCTTTCGGCGGCGGACGCATAATCAAAATCGTAAAAGTCCACGTAACGACTAGATTTCGTTTTGTGAAGACTCTCCATGTGAGGATCAAGATGCAACAGGAGTTGTTTCATGTCTTTCAGTGATGCCGGGACGAGAGTTACAACGACGTGGGTACTGCTGTTCGAACGCACGAAACACCTCCACTGAATTCCTTTTCCTTTGGGCCATGAGGGTTGTCGCTGGCGTTGTGGTGGTTGTTGCTGTGACTGGCCGTGTTTTTTGCTCTTTGTAGCAGCTGGAGTGGTTACAACTACGTCATCATCCAGACTGTCGTCGAAGCCCTTCCGATGGAGGATCGACCTCGTTGCTACTTCATGTTGCTCTGGCGACAAACTTACCTCCTTATCCTGGAAGGAGGCGATAATTTGACACCACTGTTGGTACAGAGTGGTATTTCCTCGCTCAAAAAAGTTGCACACGTTGACATTCCACTCGTTTGGAAAAGTCAAGGATAAATCTTTGAAGTTGAAAAATAGTATACATACATAATTATATTACTTAATTAGAAACATATTTAATAAACAAATTGATTTGTAGTGCTTTTGATTGTCATGATTTACTACCTTGATAAAAAGAAGAAAGCAAAATTTCCACTTGAGCACTACGCATTAGAATCTGTTTCAGGTCAAACTCAAACGGCACGACTTCGATTGTTTCGTGCTCTTCTACCAAAGGAATATCCGACGTTCTGCGAGAAAAAAATCATACGAGCGGCTTATTTATAGATTTACAATTTTATCACAATGGAAAATTAGGTGTCATTTTTGTACTCGGTACACAATTACGTACGGTTGATTGACGGAAATGAGAAATGGTCCGTCTTTATGCGTGCAAATTCTGACCAGGTACTCAAAGGTGCCGACTAGCGAGATGCATTTGTGGTCCGTTTCTTGAAGCTACATACAAAATGAAAATACAAAAAGTTAAAAACTGCCTTACAGTAGTTTAAATGAGTTATATGCTTTCAAATATACACATACCAGTTTTGGTATGGCGGTGTAATCCAAATTCAGGAAGCTCTTCGAAACGACCGCGATGTTCTCCAAGCTTTCATTCGTGACTTTTCCAAACTGTGGCTCGACCCAGCACTCAGTAACCAGAAACAAGCTGTTGCTGGCGTCCATCGACTCAAGTTCCTCGTGATCACTTCTCAGATGCGGTGTTGGGGGGAACACAAGAAACTGAAGCACCATTGGAGTCACTGCATTTTTCTTGGACGATTCATTCTGCAAATAATAATTAGTAGTAATTTGTGGTTAACAACAGTTTCCAATTAATTTACTAATCTGCTTACATCTTAATTATAACTTACAGCCATGGGAAGCTCTAGCACCATATTCGTGATTCCTGCAGACGAATACGCAAATCTAAATCCCTCCTGCAGCCTGATTTTAGTAACCGTGGCTAGAATCTCAGATGCCCACTTAACATTCAAAGGTGGTAGATCACCACCCGGAAACCACCAAACCCATCTTTTGTGGTGCAGGTACCTTGCAATGGTATTGAACACTTCTGGCAGCATCTGACTCCCACTCGTGTTTCCCACCGATTGTGTTTGATGAACCGGTCTGAATCCAAACGTAGATTGTCTCGGTTGTCCCGATTTACCTTCAGGCACGGTTTGAGACGTCTTCTCCCTTGATAGAAGTCTTTTGAGAAAATCCTCCGGGCTTTTGTCATACCTTATCAAAATCTTCTCCACCGGTTTGTGCACAATCAGGCAACAAGGCATATCTGACCAAGAAGTTTTGGTGACTAAAGTGCTCGGCTTCGTACCAGCTTTCATGATATTCGGAGTGTTGATGATCACTCTCCACCTTGGAGGATCCTTCACTCTTTGTGGAAACGTCAAGTGGGTAATTTTTTCCCGGAACTGAGCCACAGTCCTGTGTCTCAGGTGACCCGGTGTACCAACAAGAAAAGCAAGTCTCAGAACAACATGGGGTGGTTTTGAAGTCACTCTGATAAGACAAAATGAGTACGGGATTTTGTCCTCTTCATTTTTGAACATCAACTGGACATACGACTGGTTTTCCAGGAGTACAAAACTACTCATGTTTTTCAACAGTGTGTTAAGTGCCATTACTGCTTGGCGACACTGGATCACATTAAAACGACCAGTTGAATTTGGCAAATGAAGATTCCTGAATAGAAATTAATCACTATTTTACATTAAAATAGTCAAGCACAAAATTACATATGACAAAATGAAAAAATAAGACATACTTTGGTAGAGGATAGTCATGTTCGAGAATAACGCCGATACGATGAGTGTGCATCCACTTTTGCCAAACGGTGGTATCTAAGAGACAAACTGGCTTCCAAAAATGTGCGAAACTTGGAAAGCCGGTCTCATTCGAATGCAACTGTGGTGACGCGGTACTGGTGGCAGCGCTCCAGTAGAAAAGAGGCAACCCATTCCGTATACTTTCCGGAATGTTGTAGTAATATGTGTTTGTTGAGAAAGAGTTGAGGTGAACGAGTAGCCTGTCTGACTCGGACAGATTTTTCCGGGTGGCCCAGAACCTGTTCACCATTAGCTGCCTGTAGAGGCTGGAGAAGGGTTTTTTGGCGAGGCAGGTGACATCATGCAGGAAGTCGTAGGGTCCCTCCAGACTCACAACGCATTTTACTCTGCTCGGATAACCGGATTCATTCACCTCATCCAGTCTCATGTCATCGAACGGGTAGTCTCTGTTGTTGATCAGGATTTTGTACTCCAGGTGAATGAGAAATTTCCAGGGCAGAATCAAGGTAACCTCTGAAAGGCCAGTGTCCGGCAAAGTGATAACCTCTTTAATGGTAAATCCCTCCCGTAAGCGACAAGACATTACTTTCATGTGGTCCACGTTCAGGGTATTTTCGTACTGCTGTTTTTTCACGATCGGCATGTCTCTCACCGAGAAAAAAACCTTATTCCGTACACTCCACTCTCCAGGTTTCACAAATGCTGGAGGTCGGGGATTTGTCCACTCTGTTTCCATCGTCTTGTGAAAACTCCACGCTAAAAACGCGTTGTGGTAGACATTCATCCCGGCAACAGTCTTGTCATTAATTTCAGGGGCTTCACTCAAAAATGCGCCGAATGTGGCGGAGGCGATGAACTTCATCAAATCGGCGTAGGGAATGACGCCATGGCACAGATGCGGATGGAACGGACTGCTGAGCTGGATGAAGGAGCAGGAAACGGTGTTGTATCTTAGCTGCGAAAGAATGATGTCGAGGTAGCGTCCATCAGGAACGCTGATAACGCCGTCGGTAAGGATAACTAGGCCAGCGGAAGAATTTTCGGGCATGAGGCTCATCGCAATGAGGGCTTGTCTAAGGAGGTCCAACAACCCAAAGTCAGGGCTCATGGAGAAGGATGTGTACTTTGAGTTATTGCGGTAAGGCAACCCGTTCAGTTTTGGACCTTCACCGTTTGGCTGAATTTCAGGTTCGAGCACGACGCCATCCACTTGGTCATCGTCATCATTCGTATAGACCTGAAATCAGAATGATGCATTTAAATATCGTTTCGTTTGATTAAAAAAACAGTGAACATTTTCAAATTACATCGAAGCCAAAACCGTTGGCGAGCCGGAGCTGATGAACACGTTTCGAGATTAGCCTAGCTATTCTATTTTCAATATCGTTGAGCTTATCAAAAATATGCCTGATAATAGATGAACATGTCTCTTTATCGAGCATTTGGCCTTGGATAAGAATTTGGTCAGCGACTGGGGTGAAAAAGGGGGTATGCGCAATCACAGTCAGGAAAATCTCTGGTCGGAACGTTCGCTTGCTGCCAGGAATCTGAAACTGGAATTCAAGTTTACATTGCCATTAATGTTGCAAATATGCCGAATTATAAAAAAAAATATTTGGTTATATGTTGGCATATGACAACAACTTTATATATGTTTTATTTAATTTAAATTACTGGCTGCAGCAAACCGTGAAGGCTGGTTTGAAGAGCTTTAAAAATAGAATCAAAGACGACGCCTCCAGCTTGAACATCCTGTTTTAATTAAAAGTATTTACACACATGAATTAATAATTTCATTCTCAAAAGTGAGCAAATTTTTGTAGTTAAGAAAGGCAAGAGATTTCTAAGGCTGAGCGATTTTTGACTTTAAAGTCAAATTAGTATTAAGAAACTTACAACTGAGGCTACTGAAGGACTAATATCAAGACAGAACACAATGCGGTATCGACGGGACAAATATGTGATAACCGTATCTGGGTTCACATTGTATCTGCAAGTTAACAAAATAATAAGGTCCACATTAAATGAAAACTGTTAAATCGTAAAATAAATTGCAAAACATATTAAAAACGGCAAATGAAAATGTCACTTACTTGTATGCATGCCGGTTCTCGAAGGTCCACTCGGGGTGCAATTTGGACGGGGACGGGATAATCGAAACGACTTCAAAATCGGAAGATCCGTTGTCCAAACCCTTCCGTTTGACTTCTCCGTCCTCCTCTTCATCCTCCCCAAAGTCACCCTTCTCATCTGCCGGGAACTTGACGCGGGTGTTCACCTTACTGAAGAACCACTCCGCCCTGCGATTTCTCGAAATCCTGTATTCCTTGCTCATCAGAATATAAATCTCCTTCGCTTCTAGTGTTGGCATGTTCGGGTCATCACTTTCAATATCATTCTCTTCCTCTTCCCCCACTTTCCTCTCTTTCTCTAACACTGACGAATTTGAAGTCTGACCCTTGGTAATTGCTTCATTCTCGTTCTGATTCTCCAACTGTTGACCACTATCACTCTTGTGAGCCGAGAAGGTGAAGGTGTCACCGGAGGTCGAATCCACGGAAGTAGATGCAACCACAGGAAACGAAGTCGGTGGGCTAGGAGACGGTTCAATGCTGTTGCTGTCACATCGAACAAGGTCCACCTCGTCGACCTCATTTCCTGTGCAGTCGTCCGTTTCATCCTGATCCCTTACCTCCTTCTTTCGCTCCCCTCCATCGTCAGTCTGCTCAGGCTTTTCCTCCTCCACTTCTTCTTCCTCTTCCTCTTCGTCGTCAGCCTCGCCGTCGTCATCATCCTGGTCCCCATCCATAGCACCCACCTGCTTTAGTCCCTCGGTGTGAATCTTTAGCCTTGTCATTTCTCTTCTTAATGCTCAATATTTTCATTGATTTTCGCACTTTAATTATCACCACAATTACTTCAACGCTTACAATACTGACTAGATAACATCTTCTTACATTTCCATTATATATCACTTTCTTCCTCCCCTTTCTTGTCACTTTAAAATCAGTCTAATTTTCATCAGCTCAGTTAGTTGATTATGGCTACACTTATGCACCTCTTCACTTGTATTAAACTTTGATTGTTGAAGTAATTTGATTGAGCAGTACAGCAGTAGACCATCTCTGCCATTTGCAAAAAACATCCTCGTACTTCCCCTGTGATTTTCCACTCTTTTCTCTAAATAATGTACATCCATCAAGATCAAGTGTTAAAGTAAATATTAATAAATGATAAAGACACTTTGCTATTTAAACTTCATTCATAAACGAACCATTCTTCTCATATTAATCTCAGCTCAGCTCACCTTCCTGTATTAATACAGAAGACAGAAAGAGAAACAAAAGTGTGTGTACAATACAATACAAAAACATTTTTGTGGTCAGTGCCACTTTAGTCATAGTCACTACTTTGACTATTTCACGTGTCTTCTTCGGTCGTTTTCATCTCATCATCTCATCTCATGTCTATCAAATTTTTTACAAAACCTCGTCAGATTGATACAAAACTTGAACTACGTCTCTGTCTTCCTCCTCATTCTTTTCTTTAACTTGCAATGTAATGTAACTGTACTGTGACTATATGCTGCTGTAAAAACGAGTTTCGAGATATTTAACTCTCAAATCATGAGTCTCAATCCAACTCAAAAAGATCACAATTACATATATATCTCAAATCACAATGTGTGTGTGTAAACAAACAAGACAATTATGGTTTGAGTTGCGCGTGGCACGGGGCAAGATGAGATTCTCTCAACTCATATATTACTCATTTCTTAAAATTGAAATGATAATAAAGTCATACTCATACAGACGCCGTAGGGTTAGGACGACAGTTATTTGATGACAGTTTTCTAAGGAGACTTTTTGACGAGACTTTTTGGACGAAAGTTGTTGACGAAAGTTTTTGACGATGGTTGTTGACGATAGTTTGTTTTTGACGACCATCTTTTTTACCACGACCATCTTTTTTTATACGATCATCTTTTTTCCACAATCATCTTGTTTTATTATTATTTTTTATATTCTTACTTCTGATCGCAGGCGAGCATTTTACAACTATGGGACGGGTGCACAGCTTTGTAGTATGGGGCAAGTACTGTTTTCCTATCCTATCAATGTACTGTACGCGCGCTCCTGTCCCACGTTGAAAATTCTCGGCTGCGAGCAGAAGTAAGAATATAAAAAATAATATGTATGTACAACACAAGGTGTCTACTTCTCAGCAATAGAGGGTTTGCAAATTGCAGTGTGAGACATAAAACTCGACATAGGGTTTTGTATCACCTTACCCTCGAAGAGACAATAGAAATGCCTCCTCGGTGAGGAGTCCTCACTCTGTTTTTTGCGTCAGAAAGTGGGAGTAAAGATGCGGGAATGAGATTCAAGGCGCAGCTAGGAATGTGACTATATACAGTCGTGGCAATTTAGGCTTGCACCTCGTTAAGCTAAAGCGAATGTTTTCGCTGCTGTTAGCAAACTCATATTTGGGGGTAGAGAAAAACTCTGCTAACTTATATTTTACACTTTAAACAGATTCTAATACGTCAGCTGTTTATTCTTTTTCTTCAGAGTTTGGTTTAATTCCCGCTGTAAACATTTAAACTCTATGATTTATTCGGTGATTCTGGAACGGCGAGCGTGTGCTTTGCTCACCGCGAGGTGCATATGCTAGATACCACGACTGTAAATATGTGTTGTGGCTTTGCTTGACTAAAGTTAAGTTCAGTGGTGGGATTCGAACACACGACCTCCCATCACCCAATGACGCGTTGGGTGCTCTGGCCTGGCCCTGCCCTGAGCTACACCACTTTTAAGCCAGCCGCAATACTCAGTGTTGTTGAGCTATTGGGTTGTCCCCGCCACAAAATATGTATCTATTGATTCGTTGAATACATGAGATGAGATAGGAATCAGCATTTGTAAACAATCACAGCTGATTGTTAAGTTTAGTCGTGATTTGGATTTACATACATAGCAACAACAAAAAAGAAGTAAATTTTTCTAGGAATTTGACTGACCAAGTCAAGTTGCCTTTTTGGTCAAAAAATTAAAATACAAACTCCATAATATATCCATCGCCTCAATCGCACCAATTTTCATGCAACAAACGCAAACGCAACGTTTCAAACAACATTTCACATTTTCGCATATTATTCTGCCTTTGTACATACTTGTACCTTTTTTATTACAGGGAATGAAGAGGCTTTCTCGCATCTCGTGTCGTGTTTCCTCTCGTCTGCTGCAGCTGCGTCTCAAGTCAACTTAAGTAAATAACAATATAAAACAAGCCCGTCTACTAAAATGAGATTCATTTAATCCCATTTTCATTGCCCCTTTCTTTAGAGAATGCATGTGGCAGTCATGGCACAGAGCTGGGGTTTTTCATTTTTTCTTTCATCTTTGTGCTACACTGCTGAAGTGGAAGGAAAAGATTATCATTTTGGTTTTGTTCCAGCAACAGTATAAAGTGAAGCAAACCAAACCAAAGCTCACACAAGTATACTTTTCTACACATTCATTCGTTCATCGTTAGTAAGACGGACCGGACGGATGAACGATGGTACTACCATCATTAGGACGCGGCGCGGGTCGGGTAGTACACACGACACACATTCAGGCGACTGACGCGACGCACCATTTAACAATTCCGGTCATTCCAGCCATTCCACCTAACCACGTTTTTTTAAATGGACCAATCATTAAAATATAAAACATGTAAAAGTATTTATCATATAAGACTGTGGCTCGGCGTTGTTTATAACTTTATAAGGCTGCTTAGCTGCTTTTTATTTAATTAACATTTCACAATTCAATTGCACATTGATTTTAAGCCTGTGATGTATTTATAAGGTTTCTTTGATAAAATGTACTTATGAAAAATGCAGTACTTAAAAATTACTTCAATAACAATGATATGATGAACAATACGAAAGGTTGGAGATCTTGAGGTGCCGGGACCGTGATGCATGGTAGCGATCTAGACGTGTTCAACATGGTACGGCCAACGATTTAGCTAGAACCCCTGATTACGTTGTCTCCTCCATCGCGGTTTCGGGAGTAAAAGAATGAATGACAATTAATTTGTATTCAATTTGCCTAATATAATATGTCAGCCCTATTGGCATTCAAACTCACGGTCATCGACCGGAGGTCATTCTCATTACTCTGATCACGGTCAAGGATGGTAATTCATGAAATGTAGCGTAGCCTGACGATCACTGCAGTCAAAGATAGCAAATAAAATAATTTAATTGGCACGTTCATCTATTTATATTCTAAACGAATACTTTCATTCCCGATGTTTACAATTATATTTTTTAATAAAATATCAAGCTAACGCAGGATATGCATTTTCATACAGTGTGTGGATTCCACACTCCACACAGGCATTGAGTTTTGAAGTGTGAAGGAAAATTAATTTTATGACTCTCGTGCTAGTTTTGCTCAGGATATGACTAACACTTTATTTCTTGAAGGCTACCCGGGCTATTTATGGATTTCGCCTGCGCGACTAATATTTACGTCATTGTGTGCTCGCAGAAGTACAAGTTATCTTCAGAAAAAAGTTTGTTATTTAGCATCAGCATCATAATATGCATTTCGATGATCTTTGAACCCTATAGCGCAATTTCATGGGGACAAAGTTTTGCAAAGACATTGCAATCAAGAGATGGTTTTATCTGTTCATTCATGTTTATTGGATTTTAAAAAACATTAATGATAGTGCCGGTCGAGTTCTACCAATTTAGAACCTAGGCCTAAGCTTTTTAAGCTTGCAGTTTTTGAGTTCTCTCGTTTTGCTGACTTGCAGTTAGAAGGTCATTGTTTTTTTGAATCTTCGTCAAACAATCTTGGGTGTTTGATCATAGAATCCAAATCTAACACCTCCACATTGTAAATATCTCTTCCATCTGTGCGGAAACAGTAGCAAATATTTCGCATTATGGGAAGAATTTAAAAAAAAAACATGCAACCAAAGCAAGAATATATATGAGGCACAATAAAAGTTAATATACTTTCAATGAGAAAGTACAATCAAATCAAACTGTTGATTTAGTTATGCGCATAAGAACCGTTATTCTGCACCACCTCAGAAACTGGAAAGTGTGGTGGCATGGTAAAATTCCAAAGTGTTCAATTCTTTCCAGTGTTTTCATTACGGGCAAAATGGAAAACTCCAATTATATAATGTAAATGAATGAATGACGTGATGTGTAATGAGTAAGAGCAAGAGCCTGTCTATAATGGAAAATCTTAGTATTATTTAGCATTATTTTAAATACCAAAGTCAAATCAAAAGTCATTAATATTGACTCATTATGAATATCTACCGAATACCGAGTATCGAATCTGTCAGTCGTACGGAGTTTTATTAACTTACTTCACTACTTGCAGTTGCAAGTTGCAACTTGTCACTTGTAGTAATAGAGTTAAAATGCCGGTGGCATTCGTCATTCGTTAAATGGGAAAGCCAGGGGCAAAGGCCTTGAAATGAAATGTGTTGATTTCTCTCACCGCACCTCGTGTAGTTTGTAGACGAAAAGCAACCTTTGGACACCGAGAGCGAGAGCACATCACAGATCACCACAGCACATAGAATTGTTGTTTAGTTGCTATCAGCAGGCCGAAGAAACATCCGAGGAATTTTAGTAGCGAGCACACGACATGATTATGAGATTTCAGTTGACTCAAACTCAGAGTTGGTGTTAGCTGGGTGCAATGATTGACATTTCATAAATACATAATTCGATTTACCCTACCTACTGCACTGTCAAAATTATAAATAAATGTGTAATTGCAAGTCAACACTTTAATAAAGAGATAAGTCTGATTAAATTATATTTTTGTATTTAATGTTTTAAAATAAAATCTGCCACTGTCATTGTTTGACTTCTAAAATCACAATAATTAAAACAAAGTGACAATACGAATTATCAACAAGGTTTTCGCTCAGGTAAAGACAATAGAGAATTCGTAATACAAGTCGAGCATGTAGGAAGGATGACAAGTAAGCAAGCTACATGTTTTGTCGAGCATTGTAGCAAGTAGAATTCGTAAT
>VYYJ01002444.1:0-21580 GCA_021029165.1 Cyphoderus albinus | reverse complement strand
TAATCGCGTTCCATTCTGATTATTTCTCCAGCCACTGAAAATTGCTACTGGCTACACTCAACTTGTTGCACACAATCTCACGCAACGAATTCATACTTCATACTTCATAATAGTACGGGGTGACGTAAGCTTAAGCTTAGTGATAGGTCAAAGGTAAATAAACAGATCGATCAAGGGCAAAGATTGAGAGGTTCATGTGCAAAAAATGAAAGAAATGTTGGAAGCCAATCCATGAATGACGTTCAGGAAATTGAATGTTAGGAGATAAAACTTTTGTTTTACTGAGTCAGCTCACGCTTGCTTTGGAGAAACGTATTCTGCGTATTTTACGACGCCTGCAACAATTTTCACATAATTTTCTAGCCCCTTCTCTCATATAAATATCTGTTTGACTTGAAGCTCTTTTGAGCTAGGGAAAACGACGTGGCAAATATGGAATAGGCTGAAATTGCACACCTAAGTACAAAGTAAAACATACCTGCTTTCTCAGTTTTGTATCTGCGTTGCGTGTTCCTGTCACTTCAATGACTTAAATGTGATATTGCGCTATCTGCAAAACTGCAGTGAGAAACCTGAGGAAATTTTGGGCAGGTACGAGAATGATGTAATGTTACTGCAAAATATTACAGCAGCGGTGATGTAAATGAAATTATCTAAAAGACCTATCAGGTATTTTTACAACATTTCATTTTATTGTAATATTTCTAGTTTGTCGTTTCGGTTTTATGAAGATTATATAGTTTCTGTTTCATAGAGTAATTCTTCTGATAATCAAGTAAAAGTCTGACTTTATTCTAATAGAGTTGTGCTTTCAAGTATCATTCTACCGTTTTTACAACCGGTTATAAAACACTTAATTGGCTGTAAAACTCGCAATTCTCTAACTCGATTATACTTCATGTAAATGGCTGTGCGGAAACAAATATTTCCAGCAGAAAAGGGTATTCCGCGAGTCTACCGACTGTATTTTAAAGATATAAATGTATCTATATAGATTATAGATTCAATTTTTTAAATTCCTTCTTGGACCATGCGGGGTTTTACTTCATTGCTCAGGTCTATCATACCGAATGAATTGAAGTCGCTGAAAACCATGAACAAAAATATTTGTAACAATATTTCTTTGTAAATGATTTGTACTCAAAATAAAGATTACACAAAGTGTTTAACTATCATCCATAATCAGTATGCAAATGGAATGCATTTACTCCCGATGAAGGCATTACTCGTTTTACCCTGAGCAACAATGAATATTTATTTTAAGGAGTTTCTCTAACACATAGCAAGTTACTATGTTTTATGTCTAGGTTCTAGTTTACTCTTGTCGAGATAACAGTTTCGTCCTTTTCCCATTCGCTTGCTAGTCTTTGCATAGTAAATTTTCATTTGTTGTCTTCAAAAGTCTCTATCACTAGAGGTTAAATATTCAAAATATCAAAGTTTTTACTATCACATAAGTAGGTGGTATTGCTTCAGAATGATAGTAGAGTATTGTGTTATGGCGTTTTCTTATGCTACCGCAACCGCAACAACTCTATTATTCGAAGGAAGATGAGCGCACATCTATTTCTCAAATTCACTTTCACCTTTACCTCGTTTACATTTGCGTAATAGCAGGAAGAAATGAAAATGTAAAGTAGTGTCTATGGTGTAGTATGTTAAGATGCGGCGAAGTTTGTCTTTCTTGGTAAGAGAGTTGCATAGTTCCCTTGGGATGTTCGAGTGATGGAGAGGAAGAAATGCTTTTAGTAGCATTTTTAGGTACATGAGTTGCTAGTCATTCTAATGGAAGTGTGTGTTCCTCACGACCTGGAAACTACAGTGTTGTATGCTCGTTATTATGCATGCTTCACGGTTGCATTGAATTGCATGAGACGTAAAGTAGGCTGGGGCTCATAAAATGCACGACGGTGAAGTTTGTGCCATTCAAAACAGGAGTAAAGAAAGGCTCGCTAAATCGATTTTAAACAGTCAAACAAAATTTCGTCACCGATGACTGATCTAACTGTTTGTAATATCGTGGTATGGCCCTGAACTCTTATTAACAATGTTTGTATGAAAGATATTGTGTTCTTCGGTATTCACTTCAGCAAAACAAATATTATATCAGTTAGACACTACCCACTCACTGTCTTTGCTAAGCTCTTCGTTCGATTCGTGCGACTCGTTTTTGTCTCATCTCAGGTTTCCACAAATGAAGCCATCAGCATTCTAATCTTTTTTAATCCGACACTAAACTGTTTTATTCGTTGTGCAAACATAGAAACTTGGCACTTTAGTACAATAAAATATCATATCAGTAGAAGATATCTATATGTATATATACACATAAAGTTCAAATAAAACGCTTTTCCCTCGTCTGGCCTCACATAGAACAAACTCAATTAAAAATTGCAGTGTCAACTACGAGAGTGCAAGTTAGAAAAATAGTTCACAAAATACAGAGTTTTCATTTTATGTTTACCTACAGATACAGTTTAAATGTGCATGTAAAATAAATTTCATGTACACATACAACTTGATTCACGGTAACCAAGGCAGCAAAACAAATTGATAATTGGACAATGTATGCAGAATGCACACTAACGAGAGTTAATGATTCCAATTTTGCACTATTTACAGATAAATTGAATAAAATTTGAATAACAGAAATAGATCATGCCTACCCCAACGAGTGTGAATTTAATATGTAAATAGAGCACTTGACGTCGCATGTAATCCATGACAATATAACACTGTGATAATGTACCACATTCTACTTATTTAGTTTTCCAAAACTTATGTTCCGCTGGTATATTTCCCAGTAAAATTGTGGCCGTAGGGCAGCAAACGGTACAGATAGTATTTGTTAGAGAGGTGGAGTTTACAATTTCCGATTTGGGGCTTAAAGTAATGGGCTCACCTGGCATTCGTTTTCTCAGTATTTCCGAAATAATAATACATACAACAATACACAAACGTAATTGATGAAGGATTTTGGCAAAAGAAAACCAGAAATGAGGAATTATCAGGCCCCAAAAACCTAAAACCTTTTAAACTAAAAGCTAAGTCCTTTTAAATTGGACCACTTTTACGAGTGACACTCAAACTGAATCCTCTTGGAAGTCTGGTTTTAAGACTAAATAAAGAAAATAAAAAGAGGATCGTAAAATCCTCCAAAGTTGATAAGATTTTTATGTTTGTACAGGAGTTTGTGAAAATGAAAACCCACTTTCTTCATTCTACGTTTAATACAACAATCAGAGAGGTATGCCTGAGAAAGTAATTCGTTTTGCTCGCTGAATTGTGCTTTTCCATTGTCTGCATTCTGCATGGTTTCCTTTCGTTCAAATAATTTTTCTTGTCTCGTGTTTATCTTGTGTAAATGGGAAATGGTAGAAAATTGGGTCATTGCATTTTGAATCTTCAAAAGTATATAAAGATTTTCTATCTGCTACAAATATAACATATCCAAAAGATATAATATAACTCGTTTGGGTTAAGGTTCGATTTGCTAAAAAGCACGTTAAAATTAAGGCCATTGTTCAAAATTTATTTTAGCTTCCGTTTGCTGTTGAGTCGTGAAAAGAACTAAAAATCACCAACTCCTTTCTTTTGCAGCATTGTGGTCTGCTTTGTTTTTTGTTAGCTGTTGTCTTATGTCTAAGGTAAGTGAGAGCTAAGTTTTCAGATGGTGCTGTTTCATTATGGCATGCTGACTGCAAATTTGTAGACGGTTTCTGTTTTGTTATTGCAGCCACTTTGTAGTGCACGACTAGAATATATTTTGAGAAGTGAAAGTATTCCCAGAAGTCATAACAATAAACCACTAAACGCATCAAATGGAAGCTATTTATTGTTTCTTTACATTAATAATTCCCAGACAGACTGCCTTTCAGTTAATGGCTGCCTTTATTTCCCCTACCCTTAGCTTCGACGCTTGACTACAAAGACAAAGAACAAAATATTTACTCGTCTCGTATTAAATGACTTCCATAGGAAAAGCAAATATCCTAGTTCAGGCTTGTTGAATAATGACAAAAAAAATTCAAATAGTTCTAATGTTACGATCCAAGGTGAAAATTCAATGAAAAATATTGGCTGCTATTTATACAGAATCATTTCGCAAGACTGGACGATAACCTCTTTTATTTATGACTCCTTTTAACATATTCCACTCTGCTTAATTAACTCGATGAAAATTAGTAAAAAGTAATATAAAACTAAGTATTCAACTTTATCACACCGAGGTTCATCTAAAAAAATATGTTATATGTTAGTATAAATAGTTTTATAGTATTCCAGTAGATTTGCAGTATTTTCTAGAAACCGACACATTTTTTTAAATGTATGCATTTTCTCATGTGAACAGTGCCACCCATATAATTTGGATAGGCAGAGGCACTCTTAAATCAAATAGCGTTTAGACTCCACGCAATTTTCAATTTAATCCTCATTCTCGTAGTTAGGATAATCGTTATTGTTATTGATATACATAAAGTGGGCATAAAAAAGTCGATATATATTTAGTATGAGATCCGGAATATCGACATGGCCATGAACAACCACCAGTAAAGATGGGTTTCGGCTATGGTCTAAGCTGGCAAAACTGAATTAGAAGTAGTGCGCCATTCAATATTCAATACACTTGAGCAACGACAATGAGAATAAAAAAAATCTTAAAGTCATTATTGTCATTAAAGCTAATGCATAATTGTCCACCCAATTCTTGCAATCGTTATCGGAGATATCTCGCCTCTCTGTCGGTCGAGATATTGTGCCGATAGTAGTAAAGACAGGATTACAGAGGATAAATCTGTTTCTGCTACAATTCCTTTGAATCGAGGTGAAAGCAAAGCGACAGCAAAGCATGAAATAAATTGGTGTTGACAGGAAACATACAATTTCCCGGGAAATCTTAGACAGCCTATTTGTATACGTCCGAAATCATATGATGCGATTTTGAATGCATGAGGGTGCTCAGAGTCGTTCATCCAATTCGTTTCCAAAGAAATAACACAACACGACAGGTCACATGACACTATCATATGACAACAGATTTTTGCTTGCGAAGTAATAAGAATTATGAAGATAAACGGTGAAGGCAAATGCAATAAAAACTTCATACACTTTGCAAGATTAGCCCTTTTAGTTACACCAGAAAAATTTGAAACCAATGATACTGTAAAAGTTTGTTACAAGTGCATCTGTTAGCAAAATGAAGGGTTGCAGAAACAGCTGCAGATGTGAGAATCTTTAAATCCAGCGAAGTACGTTTCACCAAATCTTGATTTTTCTATGTGACGATTTTAAAACTTTGATAACGCCCTTGGCTATGTTCATTTCCCCATGTTAAAACCGATAAGGAATTTTGAAAACAAAATCTGAAAATCAAAAATTTTTGCACATGAACGCTGGCCCGCTGCATCCAGCGACATATGCCAATCTTCGTTTTTCACCATTAGTAGTTACCACAAAAACTTGAAAGGGCAGTCTGGGAAAACAAGGTTTAATATTTCCTCGTAAGCAAAAGACAAGCTTCGTCATTATATTTAATTAGCTTCCGACAAGAAATGGAACACTGAGCTTGAAGTAAAGCACTATCTCAATTCGATTATTGAAAGCTTTTCTCACAAGAGCGAAACTGTTTTATAATGGTAACGGAAGCACTGCCTTGGCAGAATCAGAATATCAAGTGTAATCCCGTGTAATAACTTTATAGTTTATACCTGCTTACGATTAGTTAAACACATCACATTATCAAGATAAAATAATTAAAAAGTTCTTAATATTAAGTGAACATCCGACATCTCTCATCTACAGGAGAAAGCGCTGTAGTAGTATGTATGTATGTATGTATATTAGGGAGAGGAATCAATGATAGATTGCATTGACCCTCGCTGCTGAATCCACTTTGCGGATTATTGCAGACTATCCCTTTTTTAACATTCCCATGGCTGGGATTTACTATGTTGCCCGTGGGCCCCCCTCACGACTTGGGCAAAGTCGACCAGACTTCCTTATAAAATAAAGGAGACTGGTGGGGTTGGCTGTAGTAGTACGCTAACCTTTTAATAAATTAAGCCATGGCACACTTTAACTTTGACCTAGAAAACATTTCTTCCCCAGAACATACAACAACTTTTTTGTCTGTTGGGAATCCGGGAGAACATTTTACCTGCTATGAATAAGATGTTAACCCACATTACTTAGTTCAGGGCATGACGTTTCTTTTCCTGGAGCAAAAGTCGACAGAATGTAATTTTGTTCACTATTGGAACGGAATATTTCCAACTTTTATTTTTCTCTAGGGGAAAAGGAATTTTAGATTTTGGACGTCCAATATTTGTAATAACGTATATACTTTAGACCCAATGATGTGCCACCCGAATGTTAAATGTAGCTTCCTTAATTGACTTTATCAATGTCCGCTAGCTTGACACTCATCCCTATCTCCAACCTACAGTGCAGATGGACACATGCAATCCGTAAAAAATTTGCTTCGTGGGAGAAAGTAAAAACTTGCCGAAGTTGATTGAAGTAGAGAGCAATGACCGAGCGGGTGTTCAGCTTGAGCTGTGATTATTATGTGCTAAATTATAACTTGCGATAACTTCTTATCGAGTCACTAGGTAGTGAGACCGTCTTTTTCAGCGAACAATCTTCTTGACACAAATTGAGGTGAGAATTATGGACCTCCTTCATTCATTCACTTTGTTACTTTCCGTCGCTACACTTTCGGTGTTTGCTATCAGAGAATAAATTTGGTAATTAATTAATTAACGTGTCAAATTTTGCAAAATGTCAAATAGCAAATTTAGAAACATGGAGTAGAATAATTTAAGTATTGAAGTTAACCAGAGACGACAATATAAATATAAATTTAATTCAATTTTCTTGTAGTCAAAATCTGATAGTGCAAGAGACGATTGAAAGAGATGACAGAAACTTTGGCGTGCCTCCTCGTTTCGTATTTTTTGGCTTTACGTCAATAGCCCAATTTTGTGGCGTTTTGGTGAAAAGGCAATTTTGGTTTACGAAGCGATGACGCGCAGAAAATGGAACTTTTCCATAGGCGGTGGTACACTTCCTGAATCAAATAGCGTCTTAAACTTCACAAAATTTTATAATATAGATATTTACTACATACGATAAGAGAAATCGTTACTGTTGTTGGTATAAATTTGGTATATAAAAAGTGACTATAGTTTGAGTACGAGATCCGGAATATTCAGATCGCCTGGGGTATTCACAAGTAATACTGCAAATGCAACTATATTGAAAGAACTAAAATAGACCAGGGAATGAACACGAGATATTTGCAAATATATTATCAGCCGCTTTTCAGTACAATCCAGTAAACTCTAACGACGAAGATAATGGGATTTTTTTCATAACAGTTTCATTGCTATTGGTTCTATGGTAGAATTGTCCACCAGATTCTTACAATCACCTTTTTCGTCTGTCTATTGAAACATTTTGCTGATCGTAAAGACAGGATTAGAAAGGATGAATGTGTTTGTTTCTGCTACAATTCCTTTGAATCGAAGTGAAAGCAGAGCGACGGCAAAGCACGAAATAAATTGTTGGTGACAGGAAGCATACAATTTCCCGGGAAGTCGTAGACAGCCAATTTTTATCCGTCCAAGATGATGCGATTCGATTTTGAATGCACAAGGGAACTTTCAGTCGTTTAACCATTTTGTTCCCAAAGGAATGACACAACACGACAGGCGGCATGAGCCTGACATATGACATATATTTTGCTCGCTTAAGTAAAAAAACAGATGATGATAATCCGGCGTTTTTTGTTGTTACAGGCTATATACTAAGGGTACTAGCACTTAACCCAATTGACCCATTAAATATGCCATTTTAAAAGGTTGTTACGGTGCACATACATTAACAAAGTAAACATGGTTGGAATCAGAATTTAATCAGCTTTCAATTATGTGTTCAACGGTCCTTCTATCTTGTCGGGTACGAGAACTAGAGCGACATCAAGCAAGGTGTGTCCAAAANAACATGGTTGGAATCAGAATTTAATCAGCTTTCAATTATGTGTTCAACGGTCCTTCTATCTTGTCGGGTACGAGAACTAGAGCGTCATCAAGCAAGGTGTGTCCAAAAAAATGTTTCCAAAGCGGTTTTCTAATTTTCACTACAGGGGTTCCTGGAACAAACTGAGATAGCCAATCGACATAAAGTTATGGGTTTTGTTACAAATCCATCATTACATTGGCCAACTGAAGCCTCCCCTTCGAAATTTAAAGCCCTCTGAAAATCGAAAATTTAAGGTTTTTTAGAAAGTTTGACCTGCAAAATTTTTCTGCGGCTCCAACATAAAAATTCAAATCATGGATCCGATACAGATTTTTTTGCTCTATCTGGGCATGCATTTACTTTTCCGGCTATCCTTATTGGTTTTGAATGATTAGAAGTTTTTGCTTTGGAAACATTTTTTGGACACACCTTGCTTGATCTCTTGTCGCTCTAGTTCTCGTACCCGACAAGATAGAAGGACCTTTGAACACATAATTGAAAGCTNGACACACCTTGCTTGATGTCGCTCTAGTTCTCGTACCCGACAAGATAGAAGGACCGTTGAACACATAATTGAAAGCTGATTAAATTCTGATTCCAACCATGTTTACTTTGTTAATGTATGTGCACCGTAACAACCTTTTAAAAAGGCATATTTAATGGGTCAATTAAGTGCTAGTACCCTCTGTACATTGCCATAGATACTTGCATAAAGGTTCTTGAAAATGATGTATCGATCTTTATGAAAGACCCTGTATATACGTACATTGAGAAAATCGCGTGTTTTCTTTTTCGGTTGTTTTGTATACAACTTATACAAGTGAGGCTAGAGGGCCTTCAAAGCCCTGTCATCATTAGTGAAAGAATAAAAATATAACACGAAACCAAAGGCCTAAAAAGCCGGTAGTATCAGTAGTAAAATAAAACCTCAGTATAAGAGAAAATACCCAGCATAACTGGGAAATAAACTAAAATCGTAAGGTCTAAAATATAATCACGACATATACTAATATAGTGTATATGTATAAAAAAACTCGCATATTTATTTTGATTCTGCATTGACATCTTCCCCGTTGCCCCCGTTTTATTAAAAAGTTATCCGGAATCCTGCTCCTCGTGCTTGGCGTCTGGCTCCACGTCGAGCTCAACCGATTCGTCGACGTGAGCAACAACAGCGTCGTGGATATTAACGGAGGCGTTGTAGCAGATCCATCATCATCAGCGTCGTCTGCAGCAACGGCACCTTACCTCCTCATCGGCACCGGTCTCTTCATCCTCTTCTTGGCAACGCTCGCCTGCTGCTGCACTGTGAACGAACAACCCGTGCTATTGTACATTGTGAGTTGTTTCTCGGATTTTTTAACATCTTTTTTTTTATAAAAAATATTTATATTACTTAATTATGCGTACCGTATAAAAACTGGTTAAAAAAAGTTAAATAGTATTTTTATTCAAGGTTTTGTATTTTTGCTGTTTAAAGAGAGGGAAAAGAAATTCTCATTAACAAATTTTTGCAAGCAATATAATTTTTTTTTCTCGTTTTCCATCATACGTTTCTATTTTTTTCTTTCTCTTTCTTGCCATGTAATATAGTACGCAGCATTCCTCTCCGTTGTGTTTGTTGTCGAGGCGACGGCGTGCATGAGCGGCTATGCGTACCGGTCACAGTTGGCGTCTGCATTCAAGTCGGGGCTGAACTCGAGCATGCAGGTGTACAATGTGGATTACAGCAGGACCTCGTCCATCAACTCGATTCAGACTCACGTAATTGCAAAATCACGTAATTTATTTTAACACCAGTTTGTGATTTTTGTTTTGTTTTTTTTTATTGGAGAGCCATTTTTTTCTGTAATGAGTAAAAATCCTTTATTTATCGGAACAAATCTTTATATAAATGATTTCCGCTAATTGTAGGTCCATTGCTGTGGTATCGAAGGTCCTCAGGACTGGTACGGGACAAAGTACGGGAAAGTACCCGGGAGTTGCTGCATCAAGAACATGGGGTGTGACACGAAAGATCTGAGGAGGGTGTACAGGGAGGTGAGATATACTGGGTCATCCAAAAGTCTTTTAAGTATCTATATATCGATTTTATAAATGACGCTATATTTAAATTTGTTGCAAACGACGGTTCACATATCATAACAACAAAAATCGGTTAAAAAATATGCTTATCAGGTTTTTTTTTCATTTTTAATTGCTAATTATATAGTGCGTTACAATCGAATTTTTTTCTGTTTACTTATTAAAAAAAATATATTTTGTTACCAAGTAAATTATTATTATTTTTATCTTCAATCAAGCAATATATAAAATTGATCATTCAGAATAATGTCTGGTTACTTTCCACATTCCCACTTGACAAATATATAGAGTGACAAGAAACGCGAAGCCAACGCTAAGCGTTGTTAAGGTGATTTTAAAACACCTAAAAACAATGGCCAACTGAATGCCCACTAACTTGTCCTCTGACCTGTCAAAGCTCGTAGTAAAAATAAATTACGTGACAACCATTCATGAACAGTAAACAATTTTCATTGATTTCAATTTTGGGTTCCTTTCCTTGCTTGCTTGCTTACTTTTTCCCCTTACTTGCTTATCTTAATGATGATTGGTAAATGGATATGCGTAATACCGATGTTTTTTTAATCAAATATAAAGTGATTGAAATTGCTTGTTTTTAAAGGAGATTTTATTGATTAATTAAGACTGATTAAGTTTAAGACTGATGCCTCTGCTGTTTCTTACTAATCCTCACATCACTGACTTATATCTATTATTGTTACAATTATTTCCCTCACATATTTAAATCTTATTGCATTTCATTTTAAGTTTAAGTTTTTTATTCAATTTTTAAGTTTTTTTTAAAATATCAAACAAAAGTAAATTTTCTCTTTAATATATAAATAGGGTTGCTACACGACAGTCCGGACTCTGATTGAAACCAACTTTGGCGTCGTGGGGTACGCCGCTCTCGGGTTGGCGTTGTTTCAGGTTAATTTTTTTAAAAATTATAATACGTAGTTAAATACATACAAGAAGGGGCCACCACACTCTATGAAGCTCATAGTCACGCTATACAATTCATTATAGTAATATTATTTAGATTTATATATGTGGATATATTTAAATTCTCTTTTTCTCTCTCTCACTATCCAGATCGTCGGCGTGACGTTGACCGTTCTCCTTGCCAAGTTGCTACTCAAGACCAAGTATGAGCAAATGAGCTAAAAAAAGAAAAGAAAGAAAAAACGGAAAGGAAACGGGACGCCGGCGGTGTGGTGGATTGGAGTAATATTTACACACACATGTATAAAACTCGTGATCATTTTACTTCACTACCACCACCATCCATCCCTGAGAAGAAGAAGAAGGAGAAAGTAAAGAAGTGAAAGAAAGTCACAACAATCATCATCATCACGGATAAAATTTTAGTATTATGTAATATAAATATGTTCAATAATATTAATATTTAATGTGCGTCAGAAACAGATACATATCATTAGTGATATATATATATATATATATATATATATAACGTATATGAACAGTATATAATATGTACATATTTAGATCATCATCATCGTATTATGCATCACACACGTAATCTATATACACTTGAAGGGGGATATTTTTTGTGTGTTATTAAATAGAAAATCTGTTTTTTTTTTAAATTTAAAACAAAGAGAAGAAAATCATTTCATCGCTTCTTTGATTCATGATGATGATGATGTCGTCCACTTATATGTAAAAAAACTATACACTACTATTGTTTTGCACACATAACGTGTAAAATGCAAATTATTCCTTCCTTTTAATATATATTATAACTGATAACGTTATGTATATATAATCTTCGCGTAAAAAACTCTGTCGTTTATTGTGTTCTTATTGACGGAGTGAACAACAATAATAATAATATATGTACATAATATGCTTGTTGATGAGAGCAGCAGCAGTATAGTAGTGCTTTCTCATTCTTCATCATATATCGCCACACATACGCCACACACACGAGTGCTTTCGCGTTTAGTAGAGAGATATGATATATATAACGAGAGAAATTTCACTTTTTTTCTCTCTCCGTCTTTTTCGCTGCACCTTTTTCTTTAGAATAAAAAAAAAACGATTTATATAATAATAAACATGTTATAAAACAAAGTGCACTTTAGGGATGTATACACGTTGTTTATAAATAATTATTCAATCACATGATGACAGTATTTAAGAAAAAAAAATCTATATACATATATATTTACCTCAAATAGTATTTAGATGTGTGTAAAAAAAGTATTACATAATAATATAATTTATATTTATATGACACACACATACACGTAAACACAAATTGTAAAACAATCAGCAAGAGAAAATATAAACCTGAGGTTAAAAATAGATGAAAAAAACAAAACAAAACAAAACATTTGTGTCAAAAAAATTAAGAAAAAAAAGAAGATTTTTTCTTTCTCTTTTTAAAACAATGGAGATTATATATTATATTGTATTATGAATAATTAGTGCGAAAATTATAATAATAATAATAATAAAAACATATGTACCTGTTGTTCGGTTACCTGGGAGATATACACGTTTTTGTTGTTGTGTGTATTTAATACTCATCATGGTGGTTTATTGATTTATTTACGAGGGGTTTGGCCACCGAAGACGACGACAAAAAAGAATCAGTATATTTATATTACGTCTTCACAATCTCATCAGTAATTAAGGGTAAACTGGTTATGGAAGTCCATTGATAAAAAATTCGGCTTTTACTACGTTTTACTACGTTTTAATACATTCATTCATGTTTTCTCATTGTTCTAAGCTCTCAGTTGTTTTAATAGTAACTTTTACAACAACAACAAACTTTCTAAGGTCAAGTGGCCACGAAGTTGGCCATTGTTTTAAAGTGTTTTAAAATCACATTACTACTAACAACGAACTATAAACTGTCATTATTTTTTTGGACATTAGAGACGTTTTCAAATCACCTTGACTATTAACTTTTAGATATTATCAAAGAGGTTTTGACTTTGCTGCAGTCAGCGATAACCTTAACCCAACTTGAAAAATTACGCTAACTTGAGTATTTCTCTTTTTATTAGCCTTTTGGCTTAGTGTTAGTATAATAGGCTATTTTTGTTCTTTCACTGACGAAAGGGCCTTGAAGACCCTCTAGCCTCACTTGTATATATATATATATATCTCCTTATATAAAAGAACAAGATGAGTACCTGTCGATCCATTTTCGTCCATAAATTCATACTTTAAAGTTGTGAATGGAGATGGTTGTCACGTAATTTTTTTACTACGAGTTTTGACAGGTCAGGTGGCCACTGGCCATTGTTTTGAGGTTTTTAGAAATACCATAACTACCAAAATGTTTTTTTTTTGCAATTACAAGTCACCACAACAACTGAGATCGCGATAAAAATTTGCAAAATAAAATGTACCTTTCTCTCTTTCTCTTACATTATAAAAATTCTCTTTTCTTGTTGCAAAATAAAACGCGTCCGTTTACTAAAACTTACTACATGATCTATCTGCATAATATCTGTCGCCGGGAGACGCGTGTGGGTATTTACTACACGATTTATTATTATTATTATTCTCGTTTCTGTATGTTTCAAATCACATCGGTCGTGTTTCTTTTCTTTCTTTTTTGTTGTCGAACTTTCATCCAAACCAAAGAATCTCTTGTCTCCCCGGCAAATAAATAATCATGGTGGTAGTGGTGGTAGCAGCAGCAGCAGCAGCAGCAGTGGTACGTATAGTACGTATTTATCGAATATTTTCCAACTGAGTTGGCATACTCTACACACACGGGGGCACGGAATCATGATGAGGAGAGTCGAGACAGAGAAAATTTAAGGGTAGAGAAAGAAAGAGAGAGAGAGAGAAAATCGGGTAAAATGTGATGTGCAAACACGAGTCTGTGTAGTATAGGGAGAGAAAAGAGGAGAAAACAAGAAGAAGAACGCACACACACGGGTGCAGCAGAGCTCTCTCTGATCTGATGATGATGCTGCTGCATGAGAAAGTATAATAAGGGGAAAAGGACGACGACGACGAAGAGGAGCAGGACGAGTTTTCGTATTTTTTTTTTCCTTCTTCTCTTCCTCTTTTTTCTCCTCCTTGCTCCTCATCGCTCGATCCCCGATTCTCGCTGATTGCTGATTAGATTATCTCGTACTACTCTGTCTCTCGGTATACACACTCACACACACGGATGATTATCAAAAGGTTGGTGAGGCGTGAGATGATGAGAGGAGAGCAGAAAAAAAAGAAGGAAATAAAATTACGTCGTCGTTTGTTCGTTCGTGGTATATACACGTGGTATATATAAATATAGAATAAATATATTTAAACTAAAAACGACGGGAGATTGGAGAAAAAAAGAGAGAAAAAAGAAGATTTTCTTCTTTTTTTCGCCCTGAATATCTGTAGCGATACGTGCGTATCGTCTTCGTATCCTTTCTCTCTGTCTCTCTCCTGTGTGTCTTTTTTCCTTCTTTTTAAAAATCAAATCAAAATCGTGAGTTCGTATAAAGTATGTCTCACGAAAGATGGCCCACCGTATTTAAATATGGCACTTCAAACCCCGCTTTAAACAATATTTTTTAACATTTTTAACGTATATAAATAAGCAAATGAAACCATTAACATTTTACCACAACACTCATCAAAGTTAGGATGATGTCTTACACAGCCATTATCAAGTCTTAAAACGCCAACAACACATTAACGCCATAATATGTTAATTGTTACTGTTTCTACGGTAAAATTGGAGAAAAAAAAATAAAGAACAAGGTTTGAAGAAGTTTTTAAAGTTTTAAATAAGTGCCAGTTAACAAGAGTAAGGGCCATCTTTTTCGTGAGACATTTATTGAACTCACGGTTTTGATTGCAGTATTGCCAAATGACTTATATGTATTGGGAGGATATATTCATACACAGGACACCCTGTATATGTATATAGTTAGTAAGAACAAAATATATATAATATTTGTTCGTATAAATATATATGTTCTTATATATAAGAACAGTAACAAATAAGGGGCAAGAAACTATATATAAATAAATACATGATTTCAAGGGTTGTCAGTGTTGTCACCGCTGCTTCTACTGCTACTACTAAATATTATATATTTACTAAACCTTCAAAAATCCTCGCGACGAGTATATACGTCCAGTGAAACGACAACAATTGTGTGTACGACACGACGACGTGCCCGGAATAAAAAATATGATATGATGGAATCTTTTTATAGATAGCGTGTACCATTTTTTTACTACACGTTTCTCTTCTTGATCATCTCTTCTTATTGATTTTTATTTCATTTTCTCTTTGTGTTTGTTTCGTACACGCTTTGTTGACTACTACATATATACTGCCTGCTTCCTCAGTAAAATTTTAAAAAAATAATGCGTTAAAAAGCAGAAAATTAAATATAAACGGATGAATCTCGAGCAAATAAAATATAATACTACTACGCGCGTCTCTAATGCTGTCTGTGTACACGCATCTCTATAAATAATACACGTTTAACATGTACATAATCTCTTTTGATATATGTATATATATAAAAGTATATATAATATTTAATATATTTCTGTCACAATATATTATATGCTCTCCTCTTCGAAGACCCCCTGCAGATCTTCTTCTTCTTCAAAAGAAAAAAAAAGAAACCGAGAGCGCGCTCGCTCGATGAATATAAATATAGCAATAATAATGTCCTCTTGCCTCTCATTTACTTTTTCATGGGATTACACACTATACGGTCCGTTTTTTGGATTTTGTATACATATACGTGTATGTGCTGCGACACAGTCCCGCACACACGAGAGATGAGATGCTTATTTTTTGGATTCTTTTTTTTCTGGACAGAGACAGTGAGAGAGAGAGAGAGAAGAGAGAAGGGAAAAAAGGAAAGGAAAAGAAAAAAAATTGGGGCTAATTACGGGGTTTGAACGGGTAGGGGGGGAACAACACACACGGGGCTGCTGCTGCTGCTGCTGCTGCTCGTTGATTGCGACGATTGTGTGTTTGATGATTCGTGATGATGGTGGTGGTGGTTGTGAAGGAGTGACGAGAGAAGAGAAAGACAAGAAGAGGGACATGTATATAAACTTATGTATGCGGATAATGATGATGGTGATGATGATTGTTGTCAAGTTTATATATGTGTGATTGAAGAAGGAATCAAATAAATAAATAAATAGAGATCGAGGTTTCTTAAATGTTTTAGCTAAAAATTTGATATTGTAAATGCTGTGTTAATGATTCAGGGGTTTTTAAAAGATTTATAGATTTTTAAATGGTGCAGCGAGAGTATTCACAACTATTTATATATTTGTGTCTTAAAATGCCCCAGATGTTGATTTTATTTTTAATAAGAGGATTGATGATGATACGGTAATGAAATGTTGGTATGCATGATGATCACAGATAAAATGCGAAAAAAGAGAGATAAGAATTCAAAATCAAACTTTTCATTTTGCAAAAAAATAAAAAAATAAAAATCCTTCTTTCACTTTTTCTCTGAACGGTCGCGGTTTTTTTTTTTTGTTGCATACTGTATATTTTTGTTTTGGTGAAAGTTTTGCCATAATCTACTCCATGATAAGATGTGGCAACGCAAAATAAACAAGTTTGTAAACCAGTATATGCACTGTGCAGACAAAATGGTGCTTATACTGTTACGTTAACAACGAATATTCAAAGGCCATGAGTGGGCAAAATCAGTTTACCATATCACTAAGATTGTGAGGACGTTATACTGATTTTTTTTTATCGACGTCGCGACGGCCGGTGGCCAACAACCATCGTATGTGTATGTGTATGTGTGACCCATATACATTGTATATATATACATGTGGGGTTAAATAAAACGTTTATTAAACAACCTTGAAAAGATAATCTTCTTCTTCGTCTTTTTCTTCTTCGTCGTCGTCGTCATCCCTAATTTTTGCAATATCCACGAAAATTATTGTAGGAAAAGTTAAAGTAAAATATCTGGCATACATAAATTATGATTTTTGATGTTGTCGCCATAAGAAACGTGTCGTCGCCTTTAAGAAAATTTAAATTATTTTGTAGTTGTTGTTAAATTATTTTTCTCCTCTTTCATTATGGTAGCGCAAAAAAAAATTTCACGATATAATGAAAGAACAAGTAAAGAGAGTAAAAAATCGATTGTAACTCACTAATTAGCAATTAAAAATGAAAAACTGATAGTAATTCTAACCGATTTTTTTTTTTTCGCCAAAAATTATTTTGTTGATAATATGTGAACACCGGCGTTTGCTACGAATTTATATACACCATCGTGTCATTTAAAATAATTGATAGACTTTTAGATGACGCGGCATATATGTATATATGTATATATATATTTACAACTATTACTATATACAGTTATATTTATTATGTTTTGCCAAGTGCCAACTGATTTTCTTATGTATACCCGATCATAGTAAAATTATTCTATCGCTATTCTAGTACTACTGCGAAAATTTTCACAATACCCCGATCCACTTTTTTTTCGCTACCCTACTAAAAGATTTTTTCCTCTTTTTTTTACATATACATATATGAAATTTTTATAAGAACACTGACAAAAAATTCAGAGAAACTCGTGCGAAAGAAAGGACCTTTTTAAATATTATTCAATATTCAACTCAAAAATTTTCGTCGTCCTCCTACTCCAACCTCCTGCTCGTTGTTTTCCCCCTCGTTCCGCTTTCTTTATCGGTTGTCCTCCTTGTCGTCGTCGTCGTCGCCGTCATCATCATCCTTCTCGTCGTTGTTGTTGTTGCTGCTGCTGCTGTTGTTGACTAACCGGATCTGCATCTCATCATCTTCAACAAATACACGTCGTCCTTTTTTTCCCTTTCTCTTTTCTCTTTTCTCACAGATGTTACGGTTCGCCCGTCCGATACTTTGTTTGGTTTTTTTCCTTTCTTTCTTTCTTTCTTTGCCGTTGTTCTTAACTCGTTTATAACTCTCTCTGTCTCTCTCTCTCTCTCTCTCTCTATAATATTATTGTAGTTACACGGAGAACTAATACTTAAATAACACTACGAGGTTTTTGCGAAACGTTTATGTTTTTCTCTTTGTAAATTTTCATGTTATTTGTAGCGATAATAAATAAATTAAATACCCGCATTCATTATTGAACGAAACACTAATTGAGTTATTATATCGTGTGTGTGGACCGGGATATATAAACGGGGGAGGGATAGATATTATTGTGTCAATACCGGGGTTTTCTCTTCTTCGTTTTTTTTTTTTTTTTTTTGAGATTTGATTGTATTACAGAACTACGTATGGGAGTGAGAGAGAGAGAGAGATACGAGTCTTTTTTTTTGAACACGGGATATATGTATATATTTTCTCTTTTCGGTTTTATTTTGGATTTTCCTTTCTTTTCTTTCTTTTTTTTGCACGTTTTTTTTATATATTATAACACGTTTATACAGGCGGGTGTAGAAGGAGAGTTATTTTTTTTTTTTGATACTTTTGCTGTTGCTGCTGCTGCATTTGTATCGAAAGTAAAAATTGGATTAACAAACTTGCGCGCGAGCCCGTGTGAGGGTAGAGAGGGATGTGTTATGTGTACGTGTAACACGGGTTTTTTTAACTACCGTATTTGTTTTGTTGTGTAAATACAATTATATAATAAATATATATATATGTACATGCTGTGTGTGTGTTTATTTGTTTTGTCGTGTATCGTTGTTCTTGTTGTTGTTTGTTGTCTTCAATGTATATATATTCATGTTTATTTGTTCTGAGTTATATGTGTAAAAGTTTTCTGTTCTTTTTATTTTTTGAAAACACGGTGTATATGGTTACATATACTGTGTGGTGATAGTGATGCAAATGTAGAAGCGAGAAATAAAGTGAGAAATAAGTGACACGCGGATTATTATTATTATTATTTTATGTGTGGAGAGTTATTCTCTCTGAGAGAGTGTTTTGTATTTTGTATTTTTTGCTTTTTGCATCAGCAAATTTTTTCCCACTTTCCCGTAAAAGCTGTAGTTAGGCTCTTACATTGGTAGTCTTGACACGTCTTTCTTTTTTCACATATTCATGCTTTTACCAATAAATAGTAAAATTTATTTTAAAAAACTATACTGAAAACGTCAATTCTACTTTACTACGCTTGTCTGTGTCCGATTTAGATTTTTTAATGAAAGTGGTCCGAAAATTTAGAACTTGTTTTTATCATGAAAATAATTTTTTTCAATTAGATTAATTTTTTTATTATTTTTTTTATTTTTTTTTTGGAAACCTTCGAAATTCGTTTGTTATACAAACACAACAATCTCTTATATAAATGACAAATGATGGGGAATCCAAAAATTTGGTGAATGAAAATTTTAATTACTATATAAAATTCTACATAGCTCATTCATGCTTTATTTATTGTAGTACCCACAGTTGTTACTTTAGCAACTAACAACGAGCCTTGAGCCTTAACTTAAACAACTTTAGTTCAAGTAGCCTTTAGCATTTGGCCATTATTTTAAGGTGTTTTAAAACCACCTTGACTACTACGCTTTAGCGTAGGCTTCGCGTTACTTGTCCCTTATATTTAAGAAAAACTGTGTGGGCACTCCCTACATACAACTTTACATCTTACTACTAACAACGGCAACCCTACTTACGATTATGTTGATGAGTTGAAAGTAGTTTAACAACGACGACGATAACAACAGCAACGCTACCAACACCACCGCCTGGTTCATTAGTAGCGTTTTTACAGATAATTGCCGGGGTTTATAGTTAGTTAAAGGTTAAATTAGAGTAGTGGAGAGAGATAAAGACCGGGGAATGATATATAGTTGTTTCTAAATCATCATGATATTCCACCACACATTGCCATTTAATTCCCTCCAAACAAAAAAATATACCAGAAACAACAGGTGCATTTGTATAATGCAATGTTACTATTTATTCTTGGTGAATCGTGTAAAATCCTCTCTGTGAAATAGCAGCAGCAGCAGCAGCAGTAACACGAAGTAGAGAGAGGAGAAAGAGAGAGGTTGAGTGGTTCGTTAGTGATCGGTAAAATTCTCTCTCGACTACTCTGTTATTATCCGCTATAAAGGGCAATCAAGGCGAAAAAATAAAATATGTATGAGTGAGAGACAGAATTATTTTTCATATAGAAATGTTTCTTTCCCTTTTTTGAAATCCACAACTCTTTTGTTTTTTTACAACAAGACGGTTTTTATTTCTGATGATTCTGTAGGGGTGTGTGTGTGTTGTGGGTTTATTCTAGACAAATATATATATATATATATATTTTTAGTTTGCATCAAAGTTAAATTTGGACATGTGTTGTAGTAGGGATGAGTAAACGTAGGGAAAACTGTCTTCGTTTTCGTTTAAAAACGAAATAAATTTTTTTTCACGGAAGTTATCTTTCCTCAGCAGCTCTTTTATTATCTTAACTTTATTTCCCTTATTAATTCATACCTCTTAATTCCGGAGTGCATTTTGTCAATGCTGCAGATAAGAATCGTGTAAACGATAACGTACGTTTGTTTATTTTTTTGCGGTAAGCCTGTTTTGTAGTAGCGACTTTTACACAAAGAATTTGTATAAATGTCATTAGAATTATTTTACATATACAGTCAAACTCCCGAATAAATTACAATTATAGGGAGAGAGCAATTATTCGGAAGTTTCACTGTATGTTTGTGTAGTAAAACTCATACATGTGTAATTCGCCTATATCTAAAGTGAATATGTACAAAAAAAACGCGAGGCCTGCGCTTAAAGCGTAGTCGTCAAAGTGATTTTAAAAAACACCTTAAAACAATGGACAACTGCTAAAGGCTATACTTGACCTTTTTGAAGGTTCGCTTTTGGTTACTAATGTAATAACTGAGGATACTACAATGAGTAAAGCATGAATGAACTATGTAGAATTTTATAGTAAATAAGACAAACAAATTTGGTTCCCCACCTACCATTTGTCATATTATATAAAGATAATTGTGCATAATAAAACCGATTATAAGCAAGAAACGCGAGGCCAACGCTAAGCGTTGTTGGTAGTTAAGGTGATTTCTAAAAAAAACCTTAAAACAAGAATGGCGTGTGTCAGACTTACATAGCTGAAAAAACTTTGCTGCTGCTGCGGTTGCCTTTTTTTAACACTTGTACATTTGTTAGCCGTTTGATTCGTTTTTCTTTTTTATTTGATTTTTTTTCGCACTACATATAATTGTCGCCGTTGATTGTAATTGAGGGTTTTTTAAATAGTAGTACATATATTGTAAATGTAAGCATAATAAGTGATTATCAGAAAAGAACCTGATACATTATGACGTTTGTTGATTTTTTTATCAATACAAATCAACGAATTATTTATACTACGTACGTGTTCTCAGCTTCTCAGTTCTCACGTTTTCTTGTTAGAGATGATGATGAGGAGTCAGCGTGAATGATGTAAACGCATATATGAATACACAGAAAAAATACACGGGTATTTTTTTCATTTTAACATTAAATTGAGGGTTTTGTGTATTTAAAAAA
>VYYJ01002443.1:0-21593 GCA_021029165.1 Cyphoderus albinus | reverse complement strand
GATAGGGTGGTTTGTTACTCTTTTATAGTGACTAGTTCACACACAAAATCTCAGCCAATTCTAGCGGTTGCACCTGAGATAGTTCCCTCGTAAGCATATATTTGATTAAGCGTTCATCATAAATTTATAGCAAATTGCACTTGAATTAAGCTTTACTTTAGTCGGCAGCCTTGTATAATAAGTTTCTCGGATACAGCTTTATTCACTGTGCAGATTGTAACGGCAGGAAAATTGATGGCGGAAACCGGAAGATTTGTGGTGGCGATTGATGTCAGGACTGGATTTGTTTGCCATCTTTGCCATATTTTGCTCATCATGTAACCAGCTGAACTAATTCCAAAAATACACCAGCAAACCCAAAATATTCTGCGAGAGAAAAAATATAGGCTAATAGGAGGTGCACCACCGAGTTCATAGAGCGCAATCATTATAAATAAAAAGTAGGGAGTACAGCAATAAAATGGAGAAAATAAGAATAAGGATAAAAGGCCTTAGGAGAAAGTTACGCAAAGTAGCAATTTCTCAACAAGGAGGCAAAGAAGGTACTAGGCCCTTTAATGCACGTACAAGAATGTTGCGAATTCCAAAATAAATGCACTTGGAACATTATTGTAACTTATAGATATTTAAACTTTTTTTACCTTTCACTTGGAGCTCGCTTTTCCGTTACGTAACGAAATCCATGGAGTGAAGTATGCTGACAGTATTCGTTAAATTGGTGTGCACAGCCTGGAAAAAGATTTCTGGAAAATCTTTTAGAACCTGCATCACTTCCACCACCGCCTCCGGCAATCTTATTGTTATTGTTTTCTTGATCAACAGATTTGACAGGTTTCCTTTTAAACCTCAGTCTTCCGGATAAACGAATCGGAGCCCAACCGCTTATTTTTGTTGTTTTCCCAATACTAGGAGCAATTTTTGAGGCCCATGTTTTAGACACTGGCTGTTGGGATGCGCTTTTGTTCATATTCGATAAGATATCAGTTACGTGCATTATTATTTTAAAATTCTCGATCGGTTTTTATACAGTTACAAGTTTCAACTTTCACTCTGCAAGTGTTGGGCACTTCTCAAATTTGTTTCTGTCAGCTCTGCAACGTTGTCGCCAGAGAATAAAGGTCTGTGCTGATGAAGGTGAACAATTTTATACAAGGAAAAATTCGTACTCAACAATATAAACTTCACTTTATAAGCCAATTCACCTTGCTTCCTGAGAATTACTTCTCATTCTCAAAGACAAATCTCCGGTCACCGGAAATTGTTTCCCGTTAATTGCCTATTATCCGCGAATGGAGTTGGAAATCGTTCAACATTGCCACTACAAGTGCAAAATTTTCCAAACCAATAAGCGACACTATCGAATGACCTAGAAGTTTGCAACACGCCAACTGTCGCTTTTCTGTATCCGGGTGTGCCGAATTCGAAATTTGACACAAATTATAAAGCCTTTGTCTTATAAAGCTGTTCTTTAGTTAAAATATAAGTTAGGTTGAAAAGTAATATGACGTTGATTAACACTGTTCATTTCCTGCCATATGCAAATGAACATTGAGAATAAAAATGGGAGCATTTCGATTAAGATTCGATTTTCATCCTTATTTATTATTTTTATTTTTAGAATTTTAAGGTTTACATTATTATTTGATTGTCAAAGAAAGTACAACTATGTATTTATTTTCTAGAAAGTTAGAGTTCTCTGCGTTAAACGGTAAAGAGTTTACACATTATACGTACTTTGACTGTCTTTGTGATTGCTGTTTACAGTTACACTCTAATATTTAACTCCTAAAGTAAATATATGACTTTCTGTCTATTAACAACTCACAAACGAACATTTGTCCGGTGACACGGTATAGATAGGTTAATTCATATTTTACATTCAAGAAAATATCATGTTATATTGCCACAAGAGAGATTGCCTAATTTATTTCCCATTACTTTATAATGTTTATTGAATAAAATTATTATTTTTTGGTCAGAAATGATTTTAAACCTTAATCATGTTTTCATTTTAAATTATGCTATGATTTTACAATGCATTAACTTTTTGGGTGGGTGTAATAAACGGTAACGTAACACGCAGTTTACACTAATTATACGCTGGACTGACACCAACTCATAAAAACGACCTTGTGTAATGCAACGTTTTAAAGTAAGATTTTAAGACTAGTTTTCATATTTAATATTAGAATTAATTATTAGGTTCATTGCATTAAAAGTCACTGGCAATTGGTGAATTTAATCAGGTATTACAGCTAATAACTTTTTTTTTGAAATTGCATTTTAAAAGGAAAATTGAACATGCTCTGCGTGTTCCGAAAAATATATAATTCAATTCTTGTGATGTGAAAGTTTGCAATGAAGTATCGATATCTTTTTAATCGTGTCAGTGAAATATGGAATAGAATAAAGGGACGAATTGGATTTATACGGATTGGACAAATTTCAAAACAGTTAAATCTTATAATACCTATCATGTTATTTACAATAAAGTCAAAAAAGTGTAATCCTGGTAAGAATATTTGACAGTTAAGACGGGAATATAGCGGTTAATTGTTTACTTGTTCCCAAATATTCAGATATAAGAAATAGAAGAATATAGTTCACGAAATCTATTGATTTTACGTAGTTTCAAACCTCTGACTTAATATTTGCGCAATTCTACCGTTGAGAATTACTGGTAATCATCTCCATTTGTCTTTTAGAAGCAACGAAGGGAACAGCATCTCAAAAGTTATTTGAATTCTGAAATAGAGTATTCCCTCGGTACGCTTAATTCTACTGAATATTTTATTTTATTTTAGTTGTACAATGATAAAAGAGCTATGATATTTTTAATTAAGTAATTACAAGGTGTTATGTGCTACTTTAGTATTATTTTCTACTAACATACTGAACTGTAAAGTGAATAATTCGCTACTTTAAAAAAAAGATTTTGTATTCCTTCTATTTACAGTTACACTTTAATTTAACTTGCATTTCATAAGTTACAAAGAATTGTACAAAAACGACATAGTATAATATACTCTTTATAATAATATTATTATGATGTTAAATGTCTGTGGCTGTTTAGTTGAAAAGTTGAATCGTATAACTGACTAGAGTATTATCTTTGTTTCAACCGTTTCCTTTTTAATTTGCTAAGTTGTTGAACATAAAACTCTACAACGATATGAGCTGAGCCGCAGAAAATACAGGATGAATCTGCGGAAAACTGTTTATTTAAGTTGTAATTAAAGTTTACATGTAATATTTTAAAACATTTCTGCCAGTGGCTCATTTTGTAAAAAAGAATAATAGGTAACTGGTTTCGCATATAACGTGCTGTCATATTCTCTAGGCGAGTTTGTGAAAAGTCAAATTTATGAGTGTTTCGTGTTTTCTTATACAAGTATCATTATAGGTAAAAAAGAATTATTTTTTTATAGCGAAAATCAACTGGTGTATTTTTCTTTTTGAGTTTGGCTAGGAGCGTATATTGCTTACATTTTTGTTTAATTTTAAGAACCATTACTTACGTTTACTTCAAATTTTCAGCGTTATTTATACATATAAAATTGGTGTCATGTTTGGCTTCACCTCCGATTCTATATTTACATTAACGATTTCTTTCGTTAAAAACTCAATCCAGTTATCTCTACTAAACTCGATTTGAAGCTAATGTAATTTTAAACATAAATAATTTATTTTCGAGAGAGAGAGAGCTTTTTAGTTTAGAGAGGAGCTGCGCGTCGTTCGCGACTCCGTGATGCATGGCTTGTGCGAAAGTTGAATGATAACATGATTAGATTACACCCTCTTTGGTTCCAGCTTCTGCGACAGTTGATTAAGAACCCGTTGATTGTCAATACACCTCAAACAACGAATGTATACTTTCACTTCCTGTTCATTCCTGGGAGTCGGTGGAGGAACATCTGGAATAAATTAAAAGTGGGGTAATTTAATAAAGAAGTTGCCATTGAATCATTTCAAGTGCACTTTAATTTTACATGAGTGAGATTGAGAGTGTAAAGTTTTTACATTTGCTAAGAGGCCTGCTTCGGGCATGTCGCATGATTCGAATAGTTTGCGCAATCATGTGCATCTTCTCGAAGCTGACCAGTCCATCGCTGTATGTTTTGTTGCCCTCATGGGTAAAGGTCATGTCTTTGAGTATAAGAGGCATGAAAGGGATTACGGGTGGTGACATCTTGTTCAATGCCATTCTGTACGCCCTGTGGTTTCGCGATGGATCGATGAAACTCTCAAATTCTGCAAAAACTTTCCTCGATTTCGAAGGCAGTCGTTCCCAGGTTTGTGTCAATCTTGACAGAGCAACATTTCCCAGGCCCATGACTATCGCGAAGAAAGCATTTAGGTTTTGATACTCCTTGCAACTGTGAGAAAGAGTTATAAGAATATGGGGTAATGTGAAAAATCAAATCGAGAAAACGGTAAGAGGAAGAAAGTGAGAAAGTTTGTATTGATGTTGAATCTTTTGAAAACACATGTGCACTTCCAACGAGGAAACAGTAGCTAGTATTGAAGAAGCAATCTTTTTTAAAGTTTAACAAAGCACAAGAAATCTGTCAGGATAAACTTTTTGTGCAATGTGTTTTGCTCCAGACAAGAAAGAGCTTTTATACTTGCAATATCGTGGAATGCAAGTAGTAGTGTTGCACGCATACTTTCATCCGTATATATACCGTCCGTAAGTACATAATTGCTGTACAGACAAGTTCAGTCAAACAACCTGGAGGCAAATATTGCTTCGTTTCGTAGTACACAGAATATAATAAAGCAAAGATTCCTTGCAAAAAACACTTACTATGCTGCCAGCTTGAGAAATTTTCGGAAGAGAGCAACACGTTTGCTCAAGTTGGAAGTCATAAGAATTTCCGTGGCCACCCAGAATTGAATCTCGTTGAATCGTCTGAGAAAGACGTCTAGGTTGGAAGTTATCTTGCGAAACTGATGTCGCCCGAAAGTGCGGTAAATCAATTCGTACTACAAAAAGAGGAATATAAAAAGTCAATATGTTTATATGTCAAACAATTTCGGTTCGGATTACACGCGATACGACTACATGGACTATGAGCGATATGAGGAGACATCATGTCACTGTCGTGGCGTGGCTTCTTGTTAGGCCATAGTCTTATTACTGCACACAGCGCACGCAATCTCGTGTAATGGACTTTTCAGATCCATATAGGTTTGTGACAATAATGTGACATTGGTGTAAATTGTGAACACATCCACTCCTACTTCCAAGGACATTTTTGATATAAAAATCTCATCCATGTTGACACCAGGATTTTTTCATTCATTTTTCTTTATCACATAATGTGTTTGCTGAGGCCAAATCTCAGATCTCATTCTCTGAGAGAACTTTCCTTCATTTCTATAAGTAATAATGATTACGTCTACCAGCATAACCAGCTTTGTTCTTGTGTGTCTAATGTGTAATATACTATAATACAATTTTTACAAATAAATAACAGGAATTGGATCATTGCAAATAATATATCTCGTAAGTGTCATTCTCCTTTTCTGTTGAGTAAGCTCCAAATTTGTATACCAAATCTATAATCAGTGGCGGAGGAGTGTGTTAAAATCTTCAACATCGGGTTGTTGGATGTTTGTAGCCTAGCACACTTTCATCAATATACCTACTGTGACTGACTGCATTGTGAATAAGGCTATATACTATGATAACTATTCCGTGCCTATTTCCAAGATTATTGTGATTATACCGCATTAAAAAGACACATTAGCGGTCGCCACAAGAGTTGAAAAATACTTATATTAAGTAAATGAATTTATACGTGTAATTTTGTGCATTCTTGGCTTGGCACCAACAATAAAGATAAAATAGTTGGATCATTGTCACATTCTTTCTTTTCCACGACGGCATTAAGATTGATTTTTTTCACTCAATCGTACAATAACGCATGGAGAAAGTTGATTTTCTCTTACCTCATGAACACATTTAAAAAGGCTCCAATCTAGCACCGTCATGTGGTAGGCCAGCTCTCTGGTGCTGAACATCTCTAGGTCAGTTTGTAGCCCCTCTGTCGGTCTCTCTTGCTCGGGTAAACATGTCTGAAAGAAAACCGGTGTAATAACTCAAGATACCTCAACCATCCCCTTGACATTCGCTACGTCTTTTCAACCACTACTTGCTCTCTAACATACCGCTTCGTGAGAAAACGAGTCGCATTCCTATAATAGGTAGTCTAATGGATGAGATGACTAGCTGAGAAAATTCTAAAATCATATCTTCTTTTCCTTCCCTTTCTCCATTTTCAAAAGAATTTCTCCTGCTTCTTACATGTCTCTCCTTTCTCTACTTTCTTTCGCACACGCAAAAATTCTATCAAGAGTAACCTGAGCTATAGACAACTTTTAAAACTCTCGTGTACCTACGTCTACTTTTGCATCTTCTCTAGCGTGCACTAAAGTAGAATGTTTTATTAACTATAAATTGTACGAATCCGCTTTTGTCCCACCCAACTCGACAAATTGGATTTTCCTTCTTTTCTTATGCTCCATATACTCACAAGTGCCAGGATGACTCTTTTAACAACCCTGGCTTACCTAATATACGACACAGTTAATCTTTGTTATTACCTGCTCGTCCGTTTAACCAAAATATCCTAAATAACCCAAGTCACCATGAAACAACCTAAAAGAATTTAGTGTTACACAAGTGGCAGACTTGCAGATGGATTTCGACACAGTTAATCTTTGTTATTACCTGCTCGTCCGTTTAACCAAAATATCCTAAATAACCCAAGTCACCATGAAACAACATAAAAGAATTTAGTGTTACACAAGTGGCAGACTTGCAGATGGATTAGTTTTTTTTTGGAATACGAATAGAAATAAAAGAAAACATATCGAGTTTCAACTTTCTTCGCGAGCAGGTGATGACTGACAGTGTAAAATATTTCTAAAGGGATAGAATTTCTGTAGGCCTGAATTATCGGAGCCATGAAATAAATACATATTATTATTACTATACTGTGTGTATAAAGTTTTCATTGAACTGAAACTAGAGTCGTCTGCCTGATGGATAACCTGGCTCTACTCTCGCGTTTTATGTTGCATGTTACATGTAAAAATATCTTCGACTTAAGTCATTGTTTCTACAGACATACATTTCACATTAAAGTGACAGTCCTCTTACCAAAGCATCCAGGTGATCCTTTAACGAGATGAAAATCCGCCCGTTCAAGCTAAGCGACGTTGGTATGCTCACGTCCGCATCATGGAAAACAATCTTTTCACCTAAACAGGTCGGCCGAAATCAATAGTTTCATACATAAATATTCCATGAACGAATGTGAGGAGAGTACAACAAGAGTTTGCTGACAATGATGTAACGAAAACACAAAATAAAATATGGACGCAAGAAAGATTATAAAGCTGCAAAGTGAAAGCAAAAGGAGAGGAAGGAAGTGAGAACAAAAGCAAGCCAAGGGACAAGCGCATGGCGCGGTGCTCGAGCATATGTGAAAATAGTGAGATCAGGAGAGACCGGAATTATGTCCTTTTTATTAATATTGTTCCCACGCCGCCTTTTATTATACACGATCTCACACAGCAGATTCAAAAACCTATGATCTCTGCTTATGCTTTTATATATAACTTTATCTATACGGATAGCAGGAACGAGAGAGCTCACGTTTATAAAATATTGTTGCAGTAATGTCATTAAATTCATCAGAGTGGTGAAGTGGCAAAATATAGTAGCAGCATACTTTTAGTTACTTTATATCTTTTATGATACTGTAAAAGACCTCTAAACTAACCCATTACAATAATTTATAGAGACAATGACCGTGAGTCACGATTACGAGATATTGATTGAGTGAGGAAAAAACTCTTGAAATGTTGTGTGTATGTTCCCTTGCGAATGTTAGCCACTCTGACATGCGGTAGAGTCTTGCGGTATGTTGTCATCACCCTTCTACTTATGCCTTTATCACCACCCTTTTCCTTTTCAATTGGCGCGCAGTACTTGTTCGGTTCACCCACTTTTTTAAAGAAGAAAGAAGCAAATGACTTTCCCAGTTTACTCAAGAAAATCACTGCTAATGCTAACAAACAATGCTTACAGAAAATCCAGAAGCAATAAATCGTGAAACAAGAAAGACTTGAGGAAGAAAGTCAAAGGAAAATGAGCTGCTAAACTGCCTTGTAAAATGGGATCGACGAAGAATAAAGACATTAACCACTCCCAGTTTCTTTTCTTTACTTGAACTGAATCTGCTGTGGGGAAAGGGTTTAAGGGAAAGGAAAGTCAGACGAAATAGAAATAGTGGAATTGCTCTTAAAAGAAAATTATAATGGATATCACGCGGATGGGATGTGGATGAAAAAGATCAGCTTTCTAAAAAATTTAAGCGTTAGTCATTAGGAAGCAATGCACTCCTCCGTGAGTTGGGAAGCGTTGCCAAAATGTGGGAAAGCAAATAAGTGGAATGAAACAGTAATAGCAAATAGAATTCGTCTGGGATTGTAATTTTTTAAAGAAAGAGTGAAAACAAAAATTAGAACTGTGCATTTGACCTCGTTCCACACACTATTAACATGGGAATAGACATTTCAACTAAAATTGTCTTCATTCTAGAGTTTGTCCTGGCCTGGAAAGGAATGTAGGAAAGTTCAAAGAGGAAAGCACCTACTCATGTGCAATATCAATTTAACAGGAAAAAACATTGTGTAAGAGCAGATTCAAATTCAAAAGAGTACAAAGAGAATAATCTTTGTCCCCTTCTGAATGATTCATGGAAATGATATCGTTTTACAATAATGAAACTGAAAATAATTTCAATGGACCTTTTATTCGTGGTCGATTCGGGGTAACGTGGTCACTTGCAGTGCAGCCAAGCAAAAGAGCGTGACTCTAACACAAGCAGCAGGAAGCAACAGTGTGGACTGCGATAGGCTAAAATCAAGCACGCAATATGTTTGCTACAATAATGTATAATATGTATATTCATAATGTTTCCACTCCGGCGCACTAAGTATCACTAATGCATTTGTATTTGTAGTATATTTGGTATTCACGGTTATTTTATGGAGAGCTGCAGCATGGCCGTCAGGCGTTTCCAAAAACATCGCACAAGAAAAATAAATGTAGTCGTAGAGAGTCTTTGTGTCGTTCCTTTTTCTCTTTTGCTTACACCACGCACATTTCCTATTCTCTTTGCTTTCTCTTACTGCTGTTTCTTTCTCTAATTCCATTTGGTCCTTTCACACAAAATAAAGGGACGGGGGACGCAAGGCAGGAAAAGAAGTAAAAAAGCCAAAATCCCTTGATATCCTCTTATAATCATAATTTGAAACAACACGGCAACACATACTCCATGATCCGAGCCTGTCTGTTCATTGTCTTTCGTAAGTAAAAGTTATCGTAATAAAAATACAATAGACTAATTCAAAACTGTGTAAAAAGTACACGTAATATACAAACTCGGTAAGAAATTACTAAATTATTTTCCCCTGTAGTGTTTTTGTTATCTCCGTTCATACATGTTAGCTTCCGCCTTTGCTGAAAACGGTGACGTGACCACAATGGAATAACTCATATTTAATGCAACTCTAACTAATATATTAAAGGATATACTGCCATTACATCTCAATTTATTCCATATATCATCGTGATTTTTTGTAAAATGAAGAAAAATTGTCAGACACATCTTTTGTTTCTTTCTCACTGTTCTCATGTATTCCATTGGGACACGAATGAAAAATCTCTATGATTCTTTGACATATAAATGATAACATATTTCATCGATAAAAGTATAAAATATGTGCTCTCCTATTAGTGTTTAAGTAGCGTCATTATTAGAAGCTCTAATGTATTAATAGATGCTGAAGCCGACTAGAAACTTGCTGGAAAAAATTTTGGTTCCACATGACAAGAGAGAGAGAAAAAAAATGATCCGCAGGTAACTGCTTGAGACTTACCTGAAGATTTAAGCTCCACCAAAACTATGGGAGCGGAGTCTGAAACATCATGCTTTAATCCCAGTTTATCGGCAGCAACATGTTTCAGTGACTCCGCAGTTGTATTCAGAGGAAACCGGAGGGTGCAGTATGTATGATCCGCACAGTACACCCGGAAAATTACTGAAACAAACAGGACGAAACAGCCAATGTTAATGTTTTTTACAAAAAATTAAAAATTACATGCTCAGACTACACGTCAACGACATTATAACATAGCGAAACAAAAAGAAAGTCCTGTTTTCAAAACAAGCTTCAGTTTTATCTTCTCTTATTTAACATTTTCCTGCAGGATGGGACGTAATAAATGTTTACCATTTCACCGTGAAACTTAAAGCGTAATGGATTTGATCTCCTTCCGTGTGCAAGAGAGGAAGTTGTGTGCACGGAGTGACCTAAATATTTATACCAACACTTTTTGGTCTTCACGTTTTATCACAGGTGGATCAAGTGTTTGCTTTTTCTGTTAGAATTATAAATCGCTTACAACAGGGGCACCATGATGATTTTAATTTAGAAGGTGAGCGCAGAGATACAAAAGTGTTACATACCTACATAATTTCGTCGGAGAGTTCTTTTCATAAAAATGCAAATGTACAAAAAAAACTACTGGTAGCTGTAGTGGAGATACAATTCATTGCGCGAGTGCTTTCACCTAACAAAATACAATAGTGTTTAAAGGGAAAAACAGCTTCTTGAAAGAATGTCATATAAAAAGTTGTTCAGCTATGATGTATACAGATTATGAAAGTTGCAATGTTTGCGAATGTTTTTTATACACAAAGCAGTTTTGCATTTCATTATAACGCCAACGAGATATTATACAGCAGCGTACTTGACTCAATGTTCCAAATATACCGAAATAAAAAAAATGTCTCTAGAAATGCAACATTTCTCCGCCATCTTTTTGAAATGGATACTATATATTTCAGGTAAGAATAAGGATATGTATGTAACCACCGTTATTTGAGCTTCATCTTTCATCTATTTGACTACGCTCGGCTCATCATTCCTTTATATGGGTAACAAAGCGAGGTCTTTGAAGCTCAAATATTAATCTTTCATGCAGCTTGACTCTTTCACTCAGCACACAGAGATGATTCAGTTCCCATCATCTTGCTAATGACTCTGCACCACTCACATGTCTTTTAAATAATATTACCAAGCCAGTTGTTACGAAAGCGAGGAAATGGGAAACCGTTCACAGAACAGGTAGAGTCTACATTTTACGATGACTTTTATTTTCGCTCCATGATTACAGGCTGCAACAAACACAACTAGTCAGCTCTATAATGTGGGAGACAGTGTACACTGAGGCAAACTATAATTTATCTGTTTCATCAACTTGAAGCTCGAATGTGCACAAAAAAAAGATGAAATAAAACAGTCTATTTAGAAGAATGTCGCGGAAAAAGGTAGGAAGGAAGTTCCCTCCTCATTTTGTATTGCATGTATATATTCATCATATCAGTAGGGACACAGCGTCCGCGTCCGAAATGATGAAACAGGTAGAAGAGTGAGTCACTTTCACTCTACGCTATACAACAACACAATACAATTTAAGTTTTCAAACAAAAAGTAGTAACTTGAAGAAGGTAGTTCTCATTCGTGTATACAATTGCCTCATCAAGCCGTGTTTTTCACTGTGAAAGTTTAAGTACACCGACAGGCCCACTCACTGTTTCACATCGCATATTATAGAGCCTTGGTATAAAACAACCTGTGATCAATATTTTGCAGACTAGTGCTCCTGCAGGTTCTCACCAGTAAACAAAAGAGAAAGGCTTTTGCATACGAATTGTCCATCTCCTCCTTTTAATGTACAACTATGAAATGTCGTGTGTTTGCTACGTGCTATGCGCTACGTCTTTCTTGGTATATATACATTTATTTACATTCTTCTTTGCAGCACCAGAATCTTTCTCTCTTTATTTCTGTGTATAAATAGATCTAAGGACCCCAACTAATTCATGGTGAATAGAAAGCTGTCAAATTTTCCCACTTTCTTTTTCCTTTACTCTTGTTTCAGCCATGTACATCATTGCCTTGTGTAGTCTTTTGTCTTCGATGTAAATCGTTTTTCACTTTGCTTTGAGTTCAACTCCGTTTCTTTATTCTCTTTTCCCTCCACTGACTAAATGCACCAGCCTTCGTTGCTAACAAGAACGGCGATGTTGTAAGTAAAAGAAAAAAAGAAGATGCTGCCATGTAATATGAAGAATATTGGCAAAGAATGCTATAGTTTGACGTACTTCAAATATCTTGATGCTCTTAGCAAATATGAGACAATCACGTTTCCTCAAAGAATTTAGTACATTGTGCATACAAAGTTAGCTCCTATAACACTAGTCATTCGTACCTGTTTCTAGTTCTACATGTACACGTACTTTATCTTTTAAAACTGTCGTTTCCTTTTGAATGGCGTCGTTCATCGCTTGATATAATGTACGAATGAGTGACGAAAAAGTCCCAGTTCTATTTTCCCAATGAAGTCAGTGTCAGAGATCATAAACATGAACGACTTCATTCTGTTCAAATTTTCCCTAGTTAGTTACAAAGCACGGCAAAACCCTGTTTTAGTAGTCCAATATGCGCTTTTTTGTAATTACTTTGGCGTGCAGTAACAACGGTAATCAAAAAAACTGATGGCTTTTTGCATGAAATTATCTTCACTCAACTAATCCTTTCACTTACTGTCATCCGATGGTCGCATACAGCATCGTCTCTCCCGACCTTCAGCACTCTCTTCGCCAGATGACGGATTTCCAAATAAGCTGACTGGTTGTCCAGAGGGAGGCAATTTCCATTTTTGACCGGCTGCTGCTGATGTTTCATCTACGTACAGTCTTTTCAAATCCATGACTTGAAGCATTAAATTCACCTCGTCTCTTAACGCTCCTGATGTTGTGCTTTCTTCTTGGACTTCCTGAAACAATTCCTGTAAAAGCAAAGAAACACAAATGTATTAAGTAATATATCGTGGTTTCATATTCATAATGAGCATCTGAAAGTGCAATTTTCACTAAAAATATTAAATTATTTATCCATATGGAAAATGGCATGTCAATAGCTGCTTTTTCACAGTTCAGTGTACGTATCGTGTTGCCCGTGCGTTTTTTCTAACTCCATAACTTTCCCGTTTTTCCCATTCGCGTGTACATTTTACAATTTGATGATGCTTTAGTAATAACGGAGACGAGCTAAGGGACTCCCGACTCCCTCAACTGCATTACCAGTACACAAGAAAGAATTTCTTCTCCAATTTCTTTCTTAACGTTTCTAGTCACGCTATCCTCTGGAAAGAAAAGGGCACAATACTACAATTCGTTGCAGACGCACAACAGAAGAGAGAAGTTGCTCATTCGTTCCCTGACTATACATCATTTATTGCTCGTTAAAAGTAGGCCTAGGGAAAAAATTCTTTCATAGTTTGTTTTCCTAATGGGAACTTTTTTCCACTTACCTTGCCTATCTTGTACAAAAAAAGAAACTCTGTTTCGTAGATCCGACTTTCTCTTTTCATTCCTTCTACAACAGTGAGCACGCTGACAGAGTGAGCAAATTCACTTACCCAGGAACGGAAACTAACCGTGTAAAGTTGCCCATATACCCAAGAACAAAAATAATGATTGTTGTAGTACTATATATATTCCGTATGTTATTGTAGAATTTCTCCTGTGTGTCATGCCAAGGAGGAGCGCGCCATTTCTCTTATATGCTTAGGTATTTGCCAACAAAGCCGAACACCAGATAATGTTTATCTCATTGCTTTGCTTTGCATAGCTCTCTGTATTTTTTCGTATTATTCTTCCACTTTCTTCACGCAGAATGGAAAAGTAGATAGGTAATATGCATTTCTGTCTCGTTTCTATTATTATGTTTGCAAACAACTCACTTTCACCGAAAAAGTGTGTGATGTGCTGATAAAGCAGTAGAGGAAATAAAAATAAAAATAAATAGCAAAATCTAAATAATACCGATAGACTGTTCTTTGTTTGTGTAACTTACGTCAAGAAACGTGTGTGTACATTGCTCTTCAAAAACCGGATCCCCAATCGTAGTAATCCAACGATGAACGAACTGAACCACCCGTCTTTTACAAGCCAATAGGAACTCCCGATCCTGGCAGGTTGAATCTATCCTATAAGTGTGGCGTAGTTAAGGAAAACATTGACAGTGAATATTGCCTGACAAATCACACCTCGAAAACAATCCAAAATTTTTTGATTACAGTCGTGTGCATTTAAAAGTCTAAAAGTTAGTAGTAAAGTAATACAATCCAAACCAATCCAATCCACACTCTATCTCTAGAACTAGGTATTTATAAAGTTTCCCATAACATCATAGCTTGCATACTAAATACTTGTTTTAGGTGAGTATTATCATTGTTATATATTACACAGTATACATATATGTACAAAGGTTTACTTTTACTACTATAAAATTGAGAGTCAAAACGTGAAACCTTCTGGTAAGAGTATAAAGGAAACTTATTGAATACATACAAAGGATTTATCGTGGAAGAGAAACCATTTCACTGATTGAAAGACGAGAAGGAAAGTTTTATGGATAGCTGCTGCACCTTTCATTTCATCAACTGACTGAGTGAGGCAAACTTTTCTCTAACGTAAGCGTAGAATTATTTAAATACTGGAAAAAGCCGAGTCTCTGTAAAGCGTTGCATTTCACTCCACCACCGGATAATCAAAGGTTTGATTAACCCGAATTTATTCTTAAAATTGCGAGTAAGGCCTTGCGTGTTATGTTTTGGCTGCAATTATTCCTTTTTAATTTATTAAGTTTCTATATTTTATTTTTCATTCACTTGAAGCCAATCATAATAAAAAAGTTTTCCGTCACTTTTACGTCAAACTATCCAGCCAACATTTGATGAAACGAGTTTAACAAACTCAATGCAATGGCAATGGCCACTTGTGTAGACAAGATAGAAAAATTGAAAGGTCTTCTTCATTGACGATTTGGAAGTAAACGAACTGAATAATAAACTGCAGGAGTGTCGTCGCTTTAATTAATAGGAAAACAATAACGCCTCATTAGCAACGTTGCCACTCACTTTCCCGCTGTTTTTCTTTATTACATCACGGAGCCTTTTCAATCATTATTTTTATAACTGTGGTGGTGGAGAGTCGTCCTGTTCGTTATTATTTAAATGTATCTGTACCATGCTCCATGCACGTTGCAGAGATTCGAGTTAGTAAAAGTGAGCTAATAAAAAGAATAGCTGTGAAATGGAACTCTCAGGACAACCAATAACATAAAGCACATTACATTACCATTAGTAAAGTGGTAGCATTCAACATCTGTGTTACTTGTGTGTGGTCGTTGCTCGTGCAGCGGCAACAATCCTGCCTGTTAATGAGTCGACCAGAGAGGTACTACTCCGTCAAAGCAGTAGTCGAGAGCTTAAAAAGTGAGCTATAATACAGGCTTCTATAGTTTACACTAAAATCTAAATTCATTACGATGCAAGTCAGTTAAGCAGAGATTTCAATGCAATATTTTTAAAGTTAGTTTTCCATTTTTTCTTGTTTGAGGCGACTTTTAGGCATATCATAATATGTTAAGAGAATAATAATATGTACTTTGTATGAAACGGATATTGTCTCGTTAGTTCGGTGAGCAACTGATGAATCGGCATGAATATGATGTGCGTCATAAGGAATTCTTCAAGGAAGGAATCAGTGTCTCCAGCGGCGGAAGCTCTCCGCCCTGTCGAATCAACCGAGGATCGGTCCCTTCCATCTAGACGTGTTTCTAATAGGTGTTCTAACATTTTTGCTGGACTCCCAGCCATCACAGTATACCTAGACAGAAAGGAAGAGAAAATGATCAGGGCTGAGTTACAAATGACTGGTTACAGAGTAATAAATGGTGCGACCGTTGCATCGACCGACGTCATTCATGATATCGTTATTACATATGTACATATTATAAAGTAACAAAGAAAGCCATTGCGATGATGAACATAGATAATCACACAACAGCCTGCTGTTCCAAAAATGTTTCTCTTCTTTCCAAAAAAAATTTGCCATCCAAATCACTCTGTGTATCATTTGTAAGGGTTTTGCTGCTCTGGATGTGGGAAGTTTGGAAGGAATGGTACAAAATAAATAAGCAAGACGCGACTTTTCGGACTGAAGTAAGCAGTTGATACATAATGTGAGAGAATATATTCTACCATTCATTTCCATTCCAGGTAACCAGAAACCTCATTGAATTTTTGTACCTTTTACTTTTTACTATTCACTTTGTTCTTCCAATTTAGAAGTGGAAAGATTCTCGTAGAAAATAATGGAACGGCGGGCTGAGGAGTATCTTTAGCCCTTCTCGTAGACAATCTGAAGTAAATGGAGTCCACTGATGCTACAAGAAAAAGAAATACTTACTTGAAATGTGAGTAAGGATTGGCATTATTTGCCGAGATTTTCTCTAGGACTAGCACATCCTGTCCGTGTTCTTTCAACCGGACTGTATTAGCTTCAACGTCCCTCAGAATACGATTGAAGTCATCCTTGTCTACCCGAAGAAAGTGGCAGTTATCCTCTCGACAAACAATCGTCGCTGCACTGTAAAAACAACATTCCTTGAATTTAGCAAAACGAAGTTTCCAACATTGCACATACGCCTTTATGATGAAACTTTTACGAGTTGCAAAACTGGCATACACACTCTATATATTTAAGATTATAACAATACTTTTGAATGGTGAAGTTGCACGTATCTAGAAGCGAACATTTATTGAGAAATACGAGCGCCGCTTTATGTAATGCATGTGTGATAGGAGGGAATATTTGAAACGTTGAGTAAAGCCTTTGGCACTTTTATTCCGCTGATTATGTTACTCCACTTTTGCACAGAAGCCATGAAAAAACTACCCTCTCCCAACACAGAATTGTACTTAGTGATGGAAATAGATGAACCTCTAACTTAGGATGTGTACAAGTAATATATAAACCAGGTAATTGTAGGATCTTACTAAATTTGAAATATTATGCAATTACAATGTACATTTCTTTCCTCGCGATTTTCGATGACAAACTGTTTTTTTAACCGAGTGGACTCGAACGGTCAACCAAAAATTTCATTTAATTTTTGTTTAAGTGCATTTTATTACTACTGATAAAGTTGCTATTCATACAGATTTACACGAATCTACATACACTTATAAAGCGTCTTAGTCATTCGGACGATAGCAACATCGGTTTCTTTTTGGAGCCTGGAGCGAAGACAAGCTAAGGTTCAGATTGAACCAATTTTCCCGTCAATAGGAGTGGCTGTCTGTCATTCACTGACATACGTATTGGTATTGCCAAGAAAACGAGCTTTTGCGCTGCTGGTGAGAATCATTACGGTTAAAGGTATTGTGGCATTACTGAATCTAGTGCATGACTAAATTAATCCGGAACAGACACACGGTCTCTTATATTAACGATGCGACTGTGTGAATCAATAAATCAATCACACAATCAAAATAGTGGCGTGCTTTCCGTCAGCTTTCTTTCATCGCTAATGATGGTGCGCAATAATTAATAAAGCAACGTGTCTTTCGGGATTTTATTTCTTTTGGAAGTCTCTGGAATTGTGGATATCTAACGTAATGACCACAATAGTGGACAACTAAGTCGAAGCGTATATCAAGTAAACTGGTGACATAAAGTTATCGACCAAGTCCAATCTTACTGTAAAGCCTTTTTTGTCCATTTTGGTATTTACACTGATTACTTGCAATACTGTTCGTATCAATAACTATCAACGGTTGAAGATTTGCAGCAAGACCAAATCCGATTGTTTAAATTTTTATTGGAAGCAGTGAGAATGGAGATTGGTTGCAATTTTCTTTCTCATAATTTTATTTCCTTCTTCCTTAAAACGCTGTCGTTTGATCTCAACTCAGCTCAGCAGACGGGTAACCACACGAGCCTAGCATATTCACCACTCGTCCTTCTTGTTACATTTACAAAAAGATAAAAATAAATCAAAGGAAATCACTCCTTAAGGGGAAATTTCACCTGGATGCCCTAGAGTCTACCGTAGAAAAAGACAGTCGGACATGCACAGAGAATAGAATTCTAGTTAGTTAGGAGAGACGGTAGAAGATTTATATTATGATCAGAAATTCAAACTGATGATGATAGCATTCTTGAAGAAATCTTCAAGGACATAATATTTCAGCCTATCTCGTGTCGTGAGTGAAAGTAGGGTGCTGCAGGGAACAAAAAACTCCTTCAAGCGGAATACTCAGTTAGTTTCGTATTTCTCTTAAATGTGAGCACGCTCGTCTCATGAAAAGCCCAATTTTCACAATTGACTTTCTTGAATTCAATTTCTTCTTCCAGTTGTTTCATTCTACATGTAATATAAAACTGTCATTTGACATTTGTCTAATAAACCATGAAAAATTTCAGAATCTCGTTATTATACAAGCTTTCTCCTGGCTCCGATTCGCCTAATAACTAGCAAACTAATGGCAAGCTTTCATTTCACATTTTGTAACAAGCCTGTATTTGAGAAAGTAGCTCCAGGTAAGTAATAAAAGAATATTGAACATAAAAATCCAAATAGGCTTTCTATATATGTACGTCTCATACTTCTGACTCTGAGCTTCACCAGTTAAGGGGTGAAAAGAGAGACGTTGTCAACCTTAAGAGCATTGGTAGAGCTTAAAGTTTTCATTCGAAGCGAGTAAAAGAGACCATGACATGTGTCCATTCTAACTTGTTGCATATACTCAACCAAGAAGAAGGAAAGCGCAAAGCCTCAAATTGACTGAAAAAAATCAATTATGTATATAAGTCCATTTCCCCCACTAACACGGTGTTCGCATTATCGTGTACACGTCTTCCAACTTTTCTTCTCCCTCACACAATTTCTCATATTAATCATCATGATTAATTCAAAACCGCCGAGAGTGCTATCCATTAGGAAGTTTTTATTTTCACCGAAACTTTAAATTTCCTTTCCAATGTATGTTTATAGAAAGTGCCATAATAAACATATTTTCTCTCGTCTCGAAAAGAAAGGTCAAATATGCGGTGAGGCAACGATGAACGAGTGAGTCCCATTTCTTGAAAAATAGTACTTGGAAAACGTAATGCGATTACCTTTGTGAGAGCTGTTGTAATGAGTTATGACAGTATCCATTTCCACAAAAGACAAACTCTCTAGGAGCACCGCACCAGCTTGCAAATTACAAAGTAACTTCTCAGACATCCTTTACTTTACCTACAAGTACCGCTCGCGGACTGGAATTGAATCGAGTCTTTATATAAGCACATACCCACTCAAACATACTCCTAGGAAACTTTTTTCTCTCGGAAATTTACAAGATTTCGTTATAGCATTAAGGAGACGTTCACGGTTAGTTTGTATCTTGTTCGTGACAAGATGAGTGAACAATGAACCAAATAATGCAGGTACAGGAGAGACAAAAAAGTGTATCAAATAGTAGTACTGTTTAAACGAAGGCGAAGTAGTAACGATACAAGCGAAACTTTCTATCGCTAACATCATCTTCGCGCTCCGCCACAATTCTTGCCTATCTAGTGTCATTTAACACACACAGAAGCAATGTAAAGGAAAAAACTTTATTGGAGAAACTACATTGGAGAAATGTAACTACAAAATGACAACCTCATCTCACACATTACATAAAGATGTCCAGAGTAAAAACAGTAGAGAAGATAATACGATTCGCAAGTTGGTGCAATCAAATCTGGCTTCAAAGATGGAAATGAAGTCACTCGTCTTATAAAATATAACGAACGGTCGCCAGTTAGCGACTTTTACAAACTGTGTGGGAAAGCTGTAAAGTAAGCTGTATGTACGCAATATAAGTGAAAGTGAAATGAACAGACGTGTTGCGTTGCGTGTACACTAAAGTGCGACCCGTACTGAATAATACATTTTATGTAATGAATGAAATTAGAAGAATTCCAACTTTTCTTGCTTCGTGCATCTTACAAAGGAGCTGGAATAGAACATCCACAAACGACTTTTTCATTGCTTCTCTAAGAAATCGAGTGACGATAGTTAAACATCGTATGGTGCATTGTCAACTGAATCTCATTAAAGTTGTGACATTTATCTATGTGGGTGGCTATTTCTTTATTCTGCACCCAACAATACAATCCACAAAAAGGCAAAGTGTCGCCAAACATATTGTATTGTAAGCTACAGTCGAATTTCCACTCAAAGTGCATTTCTATTCATTTGTCTCCAAACACTATGGACGTTGATACAATGCACATAATACAAATAGTAAGTACTTGCAGTATAAACCGTACAGTTTCATATAAAATATTATTTCCTTCTTACCGCGGAGCATCGTTGACTAGAGCAAGTTTTCCAAAGTCATCGCCTTCAAAGAGAGATGTGACGGCTCCTTTACCGCGGATGACCTAAAGGTTCAAAAGTCAAATAAAAATTCAAAAATTATAGTTACATTTTTATCGCCTGGAATAATGCCATACAAATCGTTATTGATGATTGAGATGCCGATTTAAAGTACCACTCTTATACAACCTTTTTAGGACTTATTAATGATGAAATTCCGTCTTAATGTCGTTAAATAATAAAGTTGGAGCCTTACCACGTTCACGGATCCTTTTAAGATGATGTACCAGCTTTTCCCCTCGTCTCCTTGGTGGAACACTACAAGGTGGAAGATAATAGAGTTGTTTCCATTAATATCGTCGGATATAAAAGTGGAACTTTCACTTTGTCGTGTTCCCACACAGGCAAATAAGAAAACCTTTTTTAAAGACTACATCTGACTTAAATATACACAAAACAGTCCTTTTCTCTTACTGATGCCGTGCTCCTACAATTTTTACATGGATTAAAAAATCGAACAAAGTTGGAGTTGGAAAGAAAAGCATAATGTAGAAACTAGAAACGTTCGGTAAAAATACCGTTGAGATTTACAGATAAAATAGTTGAAGCAGGAGAAGGGTTTAACGGACTGAGCTCAGCAATTTTAGTTTTTCACATAAGAGCAGGTTCGTTTTGGAAAAAAGTTGGTTGTTGTACTTAGGATATACTGAATATGTACACAATGGCAAAGTTCTTGACTGCATGTAACCAAAATAAATCAACTCAATTTCATGATATATACACAAAAATCATCCAGTGTCTCACATTCGCCTCATCATAAGGGTTCGGGTAATGCTAAAGTCTCTTCAACATTATTTCTAAAAGCAAGTACAAAAGGACGGACCAATTTTCTTATGAAACCAAATAGGCCTACGCCAACCAAATTCAGCTGTATAATATTTAATCTCAATACTATTTTATCATCCGAATTGAATTATTATAGTTGAATTGTAACTGGGGAGTAGAAGAAGCGTACGCACATGTAGGGTTTTAAAATATCTTCAAAGAAGCAGGAACCCAACTCGAATTCAATCTGTATTCTTATAAATTGCAAATCGACGAATTTCCCTTAGATTAAGTCAACCATGGTCTGACTTTCATTGCATTTTTTCCATTTGCTGCTTCACTAGTTTAATGTCATTTAGGTGAAGAGCAAGCCTCTTTTCACATTATAGCCTGCTGCATCTGTTTCAATTCAAAAGCAC
>VYYJ01002442.1:0-21597 GCA_021029165.1 Cyphoderus albinus | reverse complement strand
GCATTACTGGATCAAAAATACACCTTTTGTGTTTCGTATCGTTAGGTTTATGAAAAAACATTACTTTTGTTTTATCAACATTAATGGATAATTTGTTCAATCTACACCAATATTCAAATTAAAGTTCTCTAAACGAGGTAGATGGAAGAAAGTACGAGTATTGCAATTACCTACTTAATTAAGTAAATTGATTGATAAATACTAATTCATTACATATGTAACTAAAATTTAAATCACAAACATTTGCGACAAAATGATTGACTTGAGTATAGACCTAGAATTATGTTTAGGAACATAACATAGAGAAAGTACTTCGCATCGAACGGCTCATCGTCATTTTATCAACCTGAGGATAAAGTCATGATTAAAAGTATTTCATTTTACATTACGTAAATAGTACGAAAATTTTTGGATTTCATAGCCTCTAACGATTCAATTTCCACTAGACTTCCATTGATATAGTACAATATGGTACATATTAAAGTATTAACGGTCAAGACTCATTTTTTACTTCTAAAAATTGTATTTATATTTTATCTACTTAAAATTATTTACTTAACTAACTCGGTACATCACAAAGATAATTTTGGCAATGGATTGGAGTTTGTTTTTTATTTGTGATTGAAAAATGTCTTGTTTGAATTTTGAAACCTGTTGAAGAAAACCAGTCGCATCCTACTCACCGCACATCTCTTTGTTTGCTGGTCACCTTTTCCATAACGTCTTTTCTTGTTGAGTTTCATTTTCTTATGTAGTTAGAAGTATATTATAATACAGTTAGGAAAACATTGGTCTATGTAAACATCTTTTTTAATTTTGTGTTTTTCTTTTAGTCATTAGTGTTTTTGTATACAGGCTTTTGTTTCAGTTCGGGTTTCCTTTGTTCTGCTGCTTGTTTTTTTGGAAGACAGACACTAAAAATACTGATGAGGATTCGCAACTAAGTAATTTCATCATTAATAAGCTGATTGAGACTAATGATTTTGTGGTAAAAGCGGTAATTATATTGCTCATTAAAGGTTTCAGTAGAAACTTCCCACGTAGGTCACGCTCAGTTCCTTGTTATCCTCGAGAGCTTTCATAGGGAAAGAAATTGGTCTCCAGAAGAGCCAATTGTAAAATACTGCGATGAAACAATGAAATGAAAATGTCAATTATGTAATCATCAATTGGTTTAAATTCAAAGCAATACTAGCTCTGTTGTATTTAACTTACAAACATCCTTTGGCTGAAGAACAACGGAGATCGCTTTGCATGTCGTTCGGCAGTGTCTCACCGGAACCAAAACAATCAAACGGCGACCTTCTGACTGCATCACGAAAACATTCGCAAATTCCGTCACAGGCTACAAATGCAACACATACACAAATCATTTCAACAAATCAAGGCCTACAATTTTTAATTCGCATCACAATTAAATATCCAATGTCCTTACAAATGGGTATTGCTCCGCAGAAGGCTCATCAATAAAGAGAAAATGCTGGACGGAGATTTCCGTTGAATTTGGGATGTAGTACGGCCTTGAAAATGACTTTCTCATCTGGCGTGCGTATTGGACCCGGTTAATTTTCCTATTTCGAAAATGAAAAAAATAGTTGCGTAATAAATGTATAAATTATCACTCAGTGCCATTAAATTGAAAATATCAAATGTGTGAAATATAAAAGTACGCACCAGACTACATGCAAATTTCCTGAGAAGAAGTTTCCAGACTTGACGTTGTGCCTGATGAGATCATCGAATGTCTTTATTTTCGCGTCCGATGACTGCAAAAGAATACTCCCAGAGAACTTGGAGTTTTCTCTCGACAATTTGTAAATGTCTTCTATACCGACGTCTTGACTAATTGCGTCCTAAAATATTACGCACATTATTTTAGAACCAGTCTTTTATTTTGAATCAATAGCAATAGTAAAAATTATTGTATACATATAAATATGTAAAAAAATCGAAACGAACCTTAACAATAAACGGGATGCCACTGTGATAGTAGCCGGAAGTGAAGTTGGAAAAGCCAGTGAGGTCAACAACATGACGAACACTTTCACAAGGCCAGCACGACACATCATTCATTTCGAAGAATGGATTCCCCAGCACACAAGCATCTTCGTAAAGCTCTGCATCGAAACGAAAGAACATTAATTGTTAACCAAGTTGGGAAGTATGAAGGTACCTGTAATTATTTTTAATCAATTAGTACCATGCAATTGAGGGAAAGTGGTGACGAATGGCAGAGAGGCGAATCGAATGGATCTCATAAAGGGATAAATCAAATCCTGAGTATGTCTCGAGAGAAAGGCTTGTGTCGGCTTGTGCAGTACCATGACACAGTAGAGAGTAAAAACGACGACGAAAGTGACCAGAATTACCGTGAGAAACTGGGAAAGGAGCGAGGCGACCCGCGTTAAAAATTTTCTCCACCACCCCAAACTTTGGTGTCCTTTATGTTCACGATCTACTCGTTGAGGAGTTCCACTAGAAGAATCTTTTTCCTCTTGCTGACTAAAATATTGAGTTTGAAAATCCACATCAGCCTTATCTTCTCGAATAGTTTCCTTTCCCATCTCATTATTATTCATCAGCAGTGGGCGCTGGTTGCCAACGTTTTTCCTCCAAGCGGCGTGACAAGCACTTTTCAGTCTTGAGAGTTCTTTGTGGTCGCCCCCGCCCCTTTTGGAGGATGTTGACAACGACCGAGGAACATTTGACCCTTGAACTTGAACTTGGACCTCCTGGTGAACTTCAGAATTGGTCCGTTTGTGACGCCGTGACCGGAGACCTGGCACTGATAATGACGATGAAGATGACATCGCCTCGCCATTTGCTGTTGTAGAACCGTTTTTCACCCTTGCACCGATTCCATTTTTAACCACCTCGTCACCACTTCCGCTTTTCACTCCATTCGCCTGCTGCCAAATAACCGGTGCACTGTCCACATCCCCATCCCCATCCGCATCGTCGTCCTCGTCCTTTTTCAAAACTTGCGAAGATGACGCCGACGACGAAGGCGATGATCTTAGTGAAGAAGTGGTCGTTGTCGCCATTCTCGCTTTTCAGTCAAAAGTAGTGAAGCAGTGGCAGTGGAGTCGTTCGCCCCCTGACCTCTGCTTCTCATCTCATCTCCTCCAGTAGTAGAAAAGCTTTCTCATGTCACGGTCACCCTTCGTCTGCAAACCCCTCGTTTGCATCTTTCAGCACACAAAAGACCGAACAAGTTTAAACTTAACCTCAATTACATCAAACTTCGTTTAACCTTTCAGGGAATTACTTTTGATTGTACAGTTTTTAACTTACCGGTTTCATCTCCCTTCTGCTCCCAACCGGCCCAGGTTAATGCGATTAATTTAATAGAATCTACTTTAGTTTAATCACTGATTGTTATTCATAATAATCATGGGTTGCATAAGCTAATCTAAATCTAAGTTAGCCTAATCTGATTGAAAATAAGTTTCACGTTTAAACGTTCTCGTTTCGTCGGTTTACTTTGGACAAACCTCTAAATAATTTCTAATACTTTCCCCGTTATTTGGCACAACAAAGTTTTCTATGTATCATCAAGTTATTGAGTTGACGAAAAAGTCACTATTTTTCTGTACAGCCTACATTTGACATTTAACATAAAAAATTTATTCCTGAAACTCTTCCTTGCTAAATTATGAATCACATTTTTCCAAAACTCTCATTCACTGCCATCATCATATCACTCAAACCCTACATGTCCAGCCCAGAATGCCAATGCTTGTCAGTCTATTTTGTTCAATAATTGTGGACTTTCAATTTCTTTCAACTCGACAATCAATAAATCTGCCTAATCAATAAATTGTAAAATTCGTTCCATTCCAGCCGAGAATTAAAGCCATTTCAAAGAAATTCGACGTGTTTTTATAAATATTTGAAATACGTTTAGGTAAGATTGATCGATTTTTTATTTTGCTTTCGTTTTCGATTCCTTTTTGTCAGTTTCAGTTAGAGTCGTGTTGTGTGGTGATGATGTTATTACTCGTTAACTAACTGTCTTGAACGACTCATTAGCATGTTAGCATAAGCGGAACGAAAAGCACATTTTTAATGAAGTACCTAACTAAACAAGAAGTCTTTGTCTAAACTGAACTGAACACCCTAGTAAAAAAATGTGCGAAATATATTATCTAAATGTGTCAATGTGTGTGCAATAATTTTGAGTTGAGGTTGAGCCATGGTTTGGGACTGGTGGACTGATACTATTACAGCACTTTTTAGCAGAATAACAACAAACAAAACACACACACCTCCTTCACTCACTCACATTCACATTTCCTTTTACGCGAGAGTCCTCAGACTGAACCTCATCTCTCGTGTCTCTCTGAATGAAATGAAATGCTCACGGAGAATATCGCTTCACACTTTCATATCAAATCGTTGTTTTCTATACGAGCATATTATGGATGGAATGGAAATATAGAATAAGTAGACTCCCTCCTGAGGAATTTCTGGTTTTAACCTAACGTCACTCAAGTAAAGTAGTAGCAAGCGTAAAGTTTCGTGAATGAAAATGATGGAGATATACACAGGCACAGGTAACAAAGATTACTGATGAGAAGAGTTTCAGTTTCAGGCAGGCTCACGTCTGTAAACTTTTCAGGTTATCTTCATGCTGATTGTCGATTGCAATCATCATTACGGCGGAGGTGGAAGTCAATTTATAATCAATCACCGTGAGATGGGAAGCGACGAAATTCTCTCTGCTAATCTTGTCTTATCGCTTTGCTTGTACATATTGTTAAAAGCGAAGCAGTGGCTCATAGCTCGTTACTAAATACGATGAGTATGAATCATGAAATGATAATCGCTTTCTGAGGCGTGAAGTTACCAAGCTCAGGAATGAAATGAATGAATGAATGAAAACGAAACCGACTACTTTTTCTATTGTTGGTTAAGAAAAGCGACCAGGAGAGTCACCGAGTGAAACAAGAAAAAAAAATGAATGGGATGAGGAGATGAGTTGCGTATTACGTACGAACGTGCCTTTTTTTAAATTTCTTATTCTCGTGTTAAATAGATAAGTAGAATCTCTATCCATCAGAACATCTCACGCTCTCTCACAATAAAAGTGTTTTCCCTCGTTTATAACTATAATAACGATTAGACGTTAATTGTCTTTATGTACCTGCTCGCTACTGTAAATCCTTACATTTTCACAGCTAAACATTTCAGCTTTAAATTATATACAGCAAAGATAATCATCATTTTTCCTCCAAATCGCCACGACGGTGATTATCCGCATTATTCTTAACAATGCCTATTCACTTTGACTCTGAGCTTGAAATTACTTTTTTTTATTTTTTCACCCAAAAAAATTCTCCCTTCCTCACTCACTCTCAACTCTCAAGTTTTGAGCTTGTCGTCGTCGTGGCTCAGTAATTTTTTTCAGCTATGCGTAATAAACCTTTTTGTAAATGTTTCTGGGGATGTTACGCAGAGTTTTATGTTGTGTGTAAAAGTTGAAAAAAAAACACGAGAGACCTTGAAAAATAGAATAATAAAACACCGAACCGACCCACAAGCATCCTCCTTTCACAAATAACCAGCAAGTTTAGTTAGTAGAGTAAATGTGATGTAATACGAAACCATCTCACTTTCCGTTTCCTTTACCATCATCATTTTTCTCTTTTACGTCTAAGTACATCCACTTCTCTGGCTTCCCTTTTTACTCTGCTCACTTACTTTGTCTGTAAAAATGGAAAATCAAAGACGCGGAATAAAAAGGAAGTCGGTTTCAGTTTACGTGCTTATGTACAATGAAAATGTTCATTGGTGTCGAAACGCAGGCTTTACGATCGGAATGAAAATATTCGAAGAGAAAAATGTACAAAATACATTTACTATTTACTCATATTCATACAAGTTTTGTTCAGTCAGAAAGAATGAAAAGAGCGAGCAGCAGACAGAGAGATATGAGACGATGCGGATTTACATTTTTACCTTACTTTACATTATGAATGATGTTCGTTTCGTTGTTCCGTTTTTTATGCAAAGCAAGGTTTAAGAAGCTAAAGCTCTTTTGTGGGTTTCACATGATCTTCAGTTTCATCACCAACTTCATCATCGTCATCACTTTTTCACATTCACAAGCATCCACATTATTCCACATCCGTTTTAGGCATTTTCGTTCGTGTACATTTTCATTTCATTCTTCTTAAAATATCGTTTCACGCTGAGACCCCCGTTTAGCTTAATACAATGGAAAAAATGAGACAGGAGGGGAATTTTTCGTCGAGCTTCTAAAAACATCGTTTGTAAAAAGTAAAAACTTTCATTTCATGTTTTAAGGTATTTTTTGGATTTTGGACTTTTTTGTTGGAATAACCCATCATAAAATTGCGGTTATCGACGCTCCGCTAATTTTTCATTGCCGCTGGTCACATTAAATATTTTGAATAAACAGTAGATACTTTTGGGGCTTTGAGTGTTTAAGAAGCAATAAAACAAAGTCAAACAAGTACAAAATAAATATTTCTATTTGTAGAAAAAGGAGAGACGATTTTTGAAAAAAATGTATGAATCATTATAACCCCGTTGGGGAATTCCAGAGACAAAAAATGTAAGAAAAATGCAGTAGGCGAGATTGAAAAAAAATGTTGAGTAGTTTCAAAGAAAAAGAATCCCTTTTTAAATACAAGATTCAATTAATACAATATGAAAAGGGAATTAGGGGAAAAGACAGGAAAATGCATCTTGCTCTCAATGCTAAATGATTCGCATGAGTGAATTGGCATAGAGAAGAAATGGAATAGAATTAAATGAAATTCAAGGATAAGATACAACAAAGATTTCAATTTTATTAAGAAACTTTCCCAAAAAAACCGATCCAACGACGACGCATCGGAGCCAGCCCCCGCCAGCCCACAACCAGAAGCAAGAAAAAATGTTGGTAATGAAACAATAAAAAATGTGGCCAGGTAATAATAATGGTGAGATTTAACTAAACTAATCTATGTATTGTATCATCATGATGCAGAACAGCTAAGATGAAAACGGGAAATTTCCCCTCGCGGAAAGGAATGATGAGTTTGCAGCTCGTTTTTATCAACGTGTTTTTAATTCGTGGGTAGCAGACCGTGACACGCCACACACCAGCAGAACACAACCATGACCTCAGCACTTTTAACCTGGCAACAAACATAGTTAATTTTTATAGTTGTTTGGAATCTTCTTTTTATTCATTAATTAAATTAAGAGTTTTATATTCTCATGTTTAATTAAGTACAATGAAATAGCATTAATTTACTTTAATTATATATTAGCTATCATTTATTTATCTTGTATGATTATTACGTAGTATCGTGGCTATTTATGTATTTGTATTTATGTAATGTAATGTATGAATGCATTTCATTGACATTTTGGATGAATTTGTAAGTTATTTTTATAGATTTACTGTAGTTCCTTTATTTTCTCAACTTTCCCCAATGTCATATCATATAATATTTAGAGGTAATTAAGTACTCATAGTAATAATACATTTTATTAACTGGGAATCATATAACAATAAGAATTATATTTATGTAATGTAAATTGTCATTTAAATTTAATCTACGTCATTTTCTGATCATCTGATGCTTCCTACGAGTTCTTTTCAATCCGATTATCATATTTCATGTAGTTTAATTTAACTAATCAATGTTACATAATACAATAAATTGCTTTGTCCAAAAAATTTATTCGCCAATTTCTTAATAATATATGTGTATAATTAAGTAGATGGGGTTTGTTGTTTTTTTAAAGTAAACTTCCAAAAAAATTAGAATACTTTCATTGTAATTTGACTTAAATTACAATTTCTCTGCAATTTGCAATTATATATAATTGTAACTAATCATGATTGCGTAGAATAACTTTTAGTTAAATAATCTGCATTTTTCTTCTTTTTTACAATATTTTGCTTCGAAACATCCTTGAAAAAATCGGCGATTAAAAGTTGACATTTTATGTCGCAACTGGTAATTTCATAAATTGTTTTTAGAAACTATATAATATTTAATTAATTCTTTAATTCACCATTATTATTGATTTTTACTCTGGTTTAGAAAGATCAAAACCGAATCTTGCTTTACTTTAGAATAACTTTTTATCTCATATGTATTTTTAGATTACTTTGAGAAAACAGTCTGATTTTGATCTTGACGAAGGATGACACATTTTTTAACTTTAACTCCCACATTCACTAATAATCGTATTTCATTTTTCTTTGTAGAAACATATTTAAATTTGTGTGTATTTCATCCTGTTAAATACTTATAATTCACTGGAACTCTCCAATCTCTACGAAAAACTAGCTACGATCGAGCGTACATTCCTCAGAGTAACAAGAACTTTTAGTAACTTTTCATAATATTTATTTATAATTAATCTTGGTTTCTCACGCCCGAACATTGTGTTAGCATCAATTAGAAATATAATCATTTGATTAATTATTATTATTATTATTATTACTTTTTTGTCCAGTTAGTTAGCTTTTGCTTTAATGGAAGTGATATTTTTTATTATGTATGCAAATTGCTGAAAATTTGTTGTCCGTTGTCCATTGTTCAGTTTTTTTTGTTGAAGTTTCATTTGGTTAATGTTTTAAATACTTTAGTTGTTATAAATTTGTAAATTGTTTAACTAATGCAATTCATGTATTTCTGTCCAGTTCGATTCTACATTTTTCTACATTTTTCTAACTCTTTTTATTCCAATTCTTGGCTAAAAATTGCTATTCACTCAATATGAAAAAATCTTTTTGGGGTCACTCGTAATTAGAATAGATTTATTACATTATTACATGCAAATATCTCATGCTTTTGACAAAATACACACACATTCTTTCAACCCAAGTCCAAGATAAAATCAGCGCTGTTTCCCAAATTGCAGTGTTTATGAATTCGTTGATCTTCCTAAATGCATTCTTAATCTTTAGTAACCTACTTAGTTAACTTAACTATAACTACGTACATACCAATCAAGTAGTATTTGACATTACCCTCGATTGGCTAATTAAGTGTAATTTAGTATAATGTTCCAAAATAGAGATTATTGATTTTCTTTATATTCTCTTCAACCTTAAAATGACATGACAAATCAATTAATAAATCGTTAAATAAAACGTTATAATTAGCAATTATATCCTCATTTAAATTTTGTATTGATCATGATGACGGTAATCGTACTTTACTGTGGAAGGTGGAACACTTCACCAAAAATAGAATATCAATGCTTATTTATCATACAATCCATAGAATCTGTTTGTTAAACTATTGACATTTAGTTTTTTTAAAGATAATATCTCTGTCATGTTTTGGATGCACTTAAATTAAATATAATTGTGACCGTTTTGTCTGGAACATTTATAAATACATTTAATCGTAGTCTAGATAACATTCATTAATGATAATGATATAGTTTTTCTCTCATGAGATATTCTTTGCATGAGATGATAAGCCGAAGAATAGATGAATTTTTTCTGTCATTATTCATAATTAAACCTAACAATTGTTGATTGACGCATTGATAAATGTAATTAACTTAATTAATTACAGTTTTGTTGTGAAAAATGAAAGTAGAACATGTTTTAACGTTAATTCTTCCACAATCTAAAGACAGGTTTTAAGTTTAATACTTACATTGATGCTACTTTGGAAATCGCTGTATTATTAATTAACTCTTAACAGTAATCCTTAAATTAAGTAATTAAGTAACGATTAGTTTTTCACTACTCCGAAAACTACATTTTTTGCGTTTCATCGATTCACATTCGAGTTTTATTCTTCGTGAGATGAGATGACTTAATATATTTTAGCTGAAAATTAATTAACCGCACCAAATTTTGTGCACCTTTAAACATTAGAAATAAACTTAATAAATTAAAGTTAATTATAATAATTATTTACAAAACACAATTTATGTTGTGGCAATTATTTACATAATCAATCTAATTCATTGTGTAATTAAACTGGAGCTAGGAGTGTAAAGAAAGGTTGCTTTTAAATGCATAAGTAATTAAATTAATTTAATAAGAAAAATTGGCTGCTGATGCGCATAATTTTAACATAATTTGTTCATTCTTTGTAAATAATATAAATTAACGTTTAAAAAAATCGGTCATCTTTTTGGCTAATTGTAGGATATTTTTGTTGGATTGTTTGGAAGTTTTCAACAAGTATTGCCATCGTCATCCGTTTAGATTTTGCTTCGTCATTGTGTGGCACACTTATTTATAAATATTACATAATTTATATTGAACTTAGCTTCAGAACTAGCTAAATTATTTGTACAATGGTTAATTAGTTAATAAATAGCTTAACTTATGTTCGACTAACTACTAATTAAATACACACAACGATCTCGTTTCGTAGGTCATGCGTGTGTATTTAATTGATTTTCTAGCTAAGAATGACACCTGATTCACTTGTGATTTTTCTGCGTTGCTCACGCCACTTCTCGCGCCTTATCACTAAAGACCTTAATTAAAGTCTCTTAATTATGTAAGTAGTTAATTCCTTAACCAATATTCTCTACTTAAACAAACTAACTAATTAATTAACGAAATTATATAAAGACAATAATAAAATATATGTAAATATGTACAAAGTTTACATTGTATACATAATAACTTATTAATTGGTAGTTAATTAACTTTGATTTATTTACAATACTCTTTCAGCCAGCTCATAAATGGAAGTTTATTTCTAAACATCCATTTCGATCCAGGATAGCATCACAAAGCGAACAATTAACCAAACTCGTCTACTTTACGAACCAACTAACGAAAATCAATCAAATTTGCAACAATCGTATTTCACTAATTTAACTATTTTACTCGATTATTACAGTAGACACATGACATCACTACGTTTTTAATTAATCAACTAATTAATTAAATGTACAATGTAAATGTAACTAACTAAGATTTGTAGGAACCAAAATGTGCTTATTTTGTCTCAACTCGCCCCTGTGAAGAAGACGAGTTTGTCTAACTACTATATACGATGTAAGATGTAATTGCTAATTATGTGCTTTTTTTCGGTAGTTCTCTACTCGAATCCAATCTAGTCTAATTATTATTACAAATCTACCTAAGTGTACTAAGATAATTATGTCGGAAATATAACGAAACTAGAATTATTACGCTTGTACATTTAAATTGTACGTTATTATTTTTGGAAATTAAAAAATAAACTGTATTTTATATGTATGTATTTCTCTTGAAAAAGTAATTTTCAACAGGAAAAATATCTTGATTTATAAATTAACTATTTTCATTCTCTCTCTCTTTTAAATATCGTCTTCATCTCTGTCATGTACATGATTCATGTCATAGGTTAAGAGTGTCATTAAAAATGTGAAGAAAAGTGTCATTTTTGCTGCGCACGAGAAAAAAAGAGTTTTTTTCATTTTTATAAAAAAGGGCGAGATGGGGAAAAATTACAAAGCTGGAACTATACAATTCACATTTCTGTAGTTAAATAGGTAAAGAATCTCAATCACGACTTCCGCTTCCAGTTAACAATTTCAATGTCATGTCATGCATCTGTCGCCTTCTTCTACTTTACGCTTCATTTCCTCGTAACACTTCATTTATCATGTCAATTAATCTTGATTGTAATTAAATCTACCATTTATTTATATTTTTACTGCTTTATAGAAAATAATTTTTGTCAAATTCGTCAAATAATTAGACACAATATTTAATGTAGTCAACGCCTAATTAATTAATCCACATTTTACTCTGTAAACGTCAAACTTGATTAATATTTACGTATTAATATTGCTAATAAAACATTTAACTTGAAGTATTGTTGAATACATTTAATGAGTTAAAGGTCAACGGTCATGTTTTGAAAAAGGGAAAATTGATATTTTAAAAACAACTCAAGACCATAACTCCAACTAGCGTTAGGTAAACTGGAATATATTTTTTGTTTCAGGTCAGCGCACCTCTTCACAAAACTAAGTACTTTTAATTGTAATTAGTATTTAGCTATGTATCTTTAACATTTTCGTACTTTTTTCTCTTTCTCCGTCTCCATAGTACATTTTTGTAGTTAATTGTAATCAGACAATCGTAATTAATTTTTTTTAGTTCGTTATGTAATTACGTATTTAGTTATTAAAATATTTTTTATCATCATCGTTACTATTTTGCAATAATGATTTTTTGTTAGGTTATTTTTTTTGTAAATTAACGTTCATTTTAGTGATTTTTGTCGCTAAAATTCATTTTCATCTACGCATCAGACTCTTTGAGAGATTCTAACTTGGCAAGACTTTGAACATCCAGTTCTTCCGGAGTCACTGGACTCTCGTTGCTTTCACCGAGGCTAATTTTTTTGCCTGCCGACTTTTGGTCAATGTCAAGGGAACCACTGCCACTGGAAGGTTGCTGTGGCGCCGGCGTCTTCTTTGACTCAGCCATGGTGGAGAAGATGGGCGGGGCGTAGGGCTCGTTCGGCTCGATCACTTCGATGACCTTCGGCTCGGAGGAAAGAGGGTCCTCTGGAGAGTCGCCCGGATCTTCTTCGGGCTCCGACTGCCTGCGGAACGCCACCTTCTCGAAGGCCGCCATGGCGGAGTCAGAGTCGCTCACTGAACCGGACTTTTCTGGAGGTGCCGTTTCTCTCGAGGAGTCCGCCGCGGAGGACGTCGACTGCCCCACGAAGGCATCCGCAAAGTTATCCGCGAAGTTGTCATCGAAATTGTCCGCGAAGCCACTGAAGTCGGCGAAACTCTCAGATGGATTATTCGAAGGCTCTTGACTCTCCTCCGGTTCCTCCGTCACATCTCCACCACTACCTCCAACGCTAGCTGCCGGCTCGGGATCCTCTTCATCTCCAGCACCACCACTGGAATGATCATCACCTGCGCCTGGGAAACTGCGCGCCTCCTCAGACATTGGCGTCGCAGCCGTGATGTTGATTTGGACGACGCCCAACCCAGAGTCTCCTTCCGCCTCCTGATTCATCATATGTTCATGTGACCACAGGTTATCAATTTGTCTGACCTTTGACCTTTCAATCACTCCTCAAGTCGAATGCCTACTTACGTTCGATTCAGCTTCCATTTCTTCTGGTCCAATTATGCTGATCGTTACATCTGCAATAAAAAATCAAATTGACTCAATGCTCACAATCAAACTCATGAAAATAAATCTTAAAATTCAATTGTGTCCACACTGTTTACCTGGAGCTTCGCAAACTCCGATGGTTACGCTGGGCACAGGCGGGGCGGCATCTCCTGCATCTTCAAACTGAGTTTGATATTTCTGTTGCTGGTCCCCTGACATTTTCATGGCAAAGTCCTCTTCCTCCTCTTCTCTATTATCACCTCCATCCCCTCCATCTTCTTCTCCACCTCCATCCCCTCCTCCGCCGGCATCACCTCCCGTGTCAGCTTCGTGCTTGGGCGAGGAGTGCTCCATGGTAGGCGTTGGCTGCGTCACAATCACCTTGTCCGGTGGGAGGAGGTGGGTGGGAATCTCTGGAGGTGTGTAGGACGGCGGGAGGATTCCCGAGTCGGAAATGTCATCCTCATCCTCCTCCATTTCATCGTCCTCCTCCTCAGCCTCCGGACTGAGTGGCTCCCCGTCCCAGCGGCACTCCTCCACAACGATGCAGGGAAAGATGCCCTTCATGCCGTCGTACTCACCCTCCCACCAGCCGTCGTCTTCCTCCTGAAAATTGTGTCAAAAGAGAGTTTATTAGCACGGGATCACCCAAGGTCACAAATGGAGTGACACAGAAATAATATTGAGAGAAAAATTTGAGTAAAAAGAGGAGAAACAAAGGGGAGAAAGATGAGAATTTTGTGGGCGGTTTTTGGTGGGATGTGAGAAATTGTGAGAGAAAGTCGAGAAGACGAGAGACACATAGAAGAGAGGACACCGTGACACATTCAGACACCAAAATGTACCCTCTTTAGAATTCGAACGATTTGTCCTTCGTAAAATGAAAGTTCTTCAGGTCCTGTCGCTTCGTAGTCGTACAGCGCCCTGCAGAATTCACCACCTGTAGAGAAATCAAAAATTTGACAAATCACAATTGTTTTGGAGACATTAAGCTTTTTTATTAGCAAGGTTACCTTCTCCACGGAGTTCGTTAATGAAGGGGGTGGTGAATCCCGAGGAGACGGAGGTCGCGGGTGCCGCCACGTTGACGTCCTCCGCGGCGACCTGGCCCTGGGCGTACTCTTCCTCGGTGGTGCCGTTCACGTAGCCGTTGGTGATCGTCTCGGACTTGGTAACAGGTGGCTCGACCTCCGCGACAGGCTCCAGGGGTGGGGGCACGTGGTCCAACGAAGAGGGGCCACTGCCTGCATCTCCAACACCACCACCGGCGTCACCTGGTGGAACAACAGCGTTTGGATCTTGGACATGGTAATCTACGGAAGAGAATGAAATCTGTGGTTGCAGAGGATAACCAGGCATTGACGCATTTCCTTCAGCCTCCACGTAGTTCTGAGGAACGTAGCCCTCCTCTCCTTTGTAGTTCCTGGCGCGCACCCAGCCGTCTCCGTCTCCATCGCCGATCAACTCCAGATGCTCATTTTCTACTATACTCAGCTCATCAGGATTTTGCGCCTTTTCAGGGGAAGAAAATTTAATTTGCATTTACATTCATTAGACTCTCTTGAAAGACCTTCACGCGTTAATTATCGACATCATCTTACTTTAGAATTAGTCTTAATTGTTATACTATACCTACTTGACCTTATTCACTAGTATTAATAATCAGTCAATTAATTTTTAGCAACTTTTCAATGATTTGATGTGACGCCTTAGCGTTTTCTAACACTTACTGTATACGTGTAAATTGCGACGCATTTGAGAACGCCAGGCTCAGAGGCTGCTGTGGGGTCAGCGGACCACGAGTCACGGTGCCCGGAGGAGACGGTGTCTCCCGTGGGCGGGGGCGAGGTCACTGGTGGCTGCTCAGGCTCCTCAGGGGCATCGCCCCAGTCGACTTGGATGGGGTCATCCCATGTGGCCGTTGATAGGGCCTCGATTCGCTTTCGTTCTTGCTCAATGGCGGCGGCCGCATCAACATCTTCTTCACGTTCGACGGGTTCCGCGGAAGAAGTCTCGTTTTCACGGTAACCTTCGGAGGTCGCGTCGTTCACGTCGCTGTCATAAAACGCTTCCTGTGGTTGCGGCTGACTCTGCTTTTCCAGAAATCAAACCAAAATATCATTCGTTGACGCATGCAACTAGAAATGAAAAAAGTTCATTGTGTGTGAGAAACGTCTTACGGAAGCGTCTGTCTTGATGGACACAGAGCTGGCGGATCTGGCCATGTCAACGGCCGCCGGTAGATTCTCAATATCCTGGAGCCACTCGTCCACATTCACATCCCCGTCGCGAAGGCACTCCAGCACTGCCTCCGCCTTGCATTTCTCCGTCTCTGACTTTCGAATAATTTCGCGGAGTTCGTCAATCTTTGTCTCGAGGTCGGGTCCGTTCGGGTCATCGGGGTCGTTCTTGTTGCCTTGTTCTTTGAGCTGCAGACAGTACACTAATCTTTTCTGATGCTCTCGGATGATCTTCACCTCTTTGCCAATTTTCGTCGCCCATTTCTTCGCCTCTCTGGAAAGCAGGGAGCCGGCGCCGTGGTCGCACGTGATCTTGGAACAATTGTCGCCCTCACAGGCGTCAAATGGGTAGCGAATGTGTTGCTTCAGCACGGGGTAGTATTGCACACAGCAGGTCACATTATAATCGCGTGACAGCTGGATCATTCAACAGAAAATATCTCGAAACACTGACTTCGAAGTAATTGGACAGTTACATATAGTTAACTAATCAATTCAATCACCAAGTTACTCTACCTTTTGAGCCTGGTCGAGGATTTTCGTGAAGGAATTCTGTGCCGCGGAGCAAGTGAGCAGCTCCGTTCGGCCGAGAATCGTCAGATACTCTTTCAGCTTATCGTAGACATCCCCCTCCAAAGTCTATGGAGATAAACAAATTCATTTAACTAGCTTAAATAATTAAGGAGAGGGACGCGTGACCGACGTTAATGAAGAGACTGAAACCTTTACCCGGATGCAACCATCCAAATCCACATTGAAATAGCGGTCCTGATGAGCATTCGCGAGGGCGAGGGAAATGATGTAGTCGTTGCGGGCGCCCGTTGACTTCTCCTCGCACGCTTCCTTTTTCGACGAGAACTGCGGGTCATTTCCGGTTTACAAATCGAATCCAGTAATTCCAGTATTTTTTGTCCATTCCACAGGATTTGTTCACGGATTTTTTCGTTTGTTTTTTTCGGTAGCCATCATCAATTTAGGTTTAGGTATCATCATGTCATGTCATTCATCATGATCACGATTATCAGATCAGGATTATCATCATCATCATCATCACCATCATCATAATGAAGATAAGATCAGTTTTTGGGAGCAATTTTTTAGGGATGTGTGTGCAAAGAAGGTATTATTGTGAGCGCGGTGAGATACACCCAATTTACATACCAACAAACAGAAAAAAGAGAACAAACCAAATTTTGTCAGTCTTTCAAAGAATGCACAGTTACATTGTATCGTTTAAATACCCAACAATTTTACTTTGTACTAGTGAACTAATGAGTGATTCATTATTTTATAAATATGATCTAAATACTATTTACTAACTGTATGACACAAGACAAAACAAAAAAGGTTGAAAAAGCCAATCAATTCAAATCTACAAAGAAAAGATGTGAAAGTGAGAGAAAAATGATTGTTAAACGTTAATAGTGATGATAGTAAATATTAAATGTTGATTATTAACACTTAGGATACTGTGCATGTTAATTTATTGCGTAAATTCTTCTTTTTAATAGTATTGAGTAAGAAAAGTTATTTGATTCAATTAATTGTGCCATTCAATCAAAATTGAGTTAAATTGATAAAAAGGCGAAGAAGCATTTCAGTGAACTTCATTGATACATAGGTTCTCAATAACCTACATAGTTCAACTTTTATTTGATTACAATGTAAAAAATGTTTTCCTTTTAAATAAGCTGTTCAGTTTCTTCAAAGAATGTGAGTTGCGTTGCGGATGCGAATGATGCGATGAGTTAAAAAAATAATGGATAAAAAGAGAAAAGTACGGTGAAAGTGAGAGAAGAGAAAGCGAAAGTGAAAGTAAAGTGCGTAGATTGGTAGACAAGGCAGGTGCTGATGATTTCAAGAATGAAGTAGGTCATTTCCTGTCATCCTCACAATACAATAATTTTGTTTAGCAAGGTCTGTCTCCATTCTTGTTCCTTGCAAGACACGCTCTTTCTAAATAATGATGACGTCATTGTTCCTCTTTTTGTCGTCTCGGATACTCTAGGTTCAACCTAATTGAAATTGGATGATATTGGGTACACGTACAAAAAAAGCTTCTGCCTTCTGCTAACAACACTCCAACAAAAAATTCACTTCGCCTACACAGACCTCCATTTTGCCTGGATAAATTTTGCATGCGATGCGACTGTGGCTGGCTATATTATCATTGTTATGATCATCGCACAGGAATTTCTTTTTTCCATAAATTATTCATCGAGGTAAATTTTATTTTATTGGAAGTGGATTGTATTTTTCAAGGAGGTTTCAAAAAAACAGAAAAGAAATTCTTGGTTCGGTTAAAGCAAGTCAACAAAAGAGGTGAAAATAATTCAACTTCAGGTTTTTTTGCAAATTTCTCTTGTCAAAGTGAAAGGTGGGGCGAGTTGAGATGAGAAATGCAAGATATAATTTATACTTGTCTGGCACTAGTTACATTAAGTAAATCAAAAATCAACTGAACTGATAATAAACAACAATTACTGAGACGCTGCATAATAATAAATCAGAAAAAAATCATGATGGAGAGTCACGGAATGGATACTATCAACTGAAACTCAGAGAAACTCGTTCAGTATTTGCACAGAGTGAGGGAAAGTTTTTTTCTTTGTGGAAAACGGAATGAAACGTAAATGAATGCACGAGGAGGAGGAGAGAAAAGTGGTTTCCCCTTGTCTTCCATTGCGAATGAAATGAATGGGATGGGTGTGTGTCAGTGACTGAGTGAAGTGAAAGGTGTTCACGGTGATAACATACATAATATGGCGGCACAGCGCCACACCGGTTGTAATCTTTTTTTGCCACACAGCCACAGAGGAAAAGAAAAAAAGAGTGCGAAAAAAGATCTGAGGAAGATGTGCTTGAATGCCTGTGTGCTTTTCATTTCATTTCATTTTTATGCAAAAGGAGAAAAGTGGGAAAGTCGAGTAATAAGATTGTTTTGTTTGCTGAGAAATTCTGCTCGCTTTTTTCTATTTCAAAAGGGAAAAATGGAGCTAGCGTGAAAAATGAGAAAATTGGAGGGCCTTAGTGGACGATAAGAATAAAAAAGTAGACAAAAATCTGGTAGATAGATGGAATGAAGCAGACATGGAGAGTGGCAGTTTTCTCGGTGAAAGTATGTAAATACATACGTAAGTATGAATATTATATAATGCATGAAGGCAGAACGAGAAAAAATTTGTTTGTAAGAGTTGTGTGTGAGAAATATAAAAAAGAAGCAACGAAGAAGATAAAAGAGTGAAAAGTGATGTGAATTGAAGGACGCTGCTGGGCTACTGACCTTGGCTTGCCTTACCTTGACGCTGCTTCGTTGGAGAGACGTGAACGAGGAGAAAATTGACCCTTTTTTCTTTTTCATCCTGGAGAGATTTGATAAATGATAAATTAGATAGATTTAAGTAAAGAGAGACGTGAGTGTTTTTTACTCACTTCTCCTCCACATCCCTCACTTTGTCCCGAGCGTCATGGGCAAGGTGTTCCTCCTCGAAGTAGAGCTTCTTGAAGCGGTCCAAATCGCACACGCTGAACTGAACCTCCTTTTGTACGACTTGCAGCTGGTCAAGACACTTTTTCGACGCGCTCAACTTCTGAGCGCGAATCGCCTTCGCATCGTCCGTGATCTGCTGGGTGAACACCTCCACCGCCGCCAGCCGAGCTCGCGCTAGTTTTTCATTTTCCTCCAAAACCGTTCTCCACACGTTCCAGACGTTCCTAATTAGAATATAAAAATCCAAAACACGCTTAATTATCATTAGTAATCTTTATTTAATCACACGTACATAATTGATTGTTACATACCATTGTTCTTCTTCGTCCTCATCTCGCAAGTCAGGTATTGACGGGATCTTCTTATTTAGATAGGAGCTGGACAATTTCAGGAGTGCCTGAAACAAACATTTAAAAACATGTGTCAATCGGACTTTCACTTTCAAAATTACAATTTCTCTGCACTGGACTTTTATTTTTCCTCCAAAAGGTGAAAAAAAAATTGTTTTAGTTTTACAAAGCAGGTAAAAAATATTGTTTGCTTAAAACTCAAGCATCCCCGCTTTCGCTTCCCGTAAATCTTGCACAAATAATGGAAACGATTGAATTTAATGAAACTCGTCTGCAGCTATTTACTCAAACAGTTACACACAATTTGAGCCAGGCCATGATTACAGCTTGTCTAGACAATGACAGAAAATCATTTTTGGTCTCGAGTCAGTGGAACTACAATGGAAAGAGATCAAAAGTGAAAGTGTGAAAATATGCGGGACACTCCACATCCACAGCCATATCCCATTCTTATCTCATGTTATCTCATCTTATTTACTCTGCTGGCACACTTTTCCCACTTTCACCTTCTTGAGATATTTTGAGCGAAGGTATTTTTACTTCGGATAAGTTTAGTTGATAGCACTCAAGTAAGTGGATTGAGATTGGGAATTAGGTACATACGTACTCACAGTACATACATAATCTGATGCGTAGGAGAAAGCGAGTTTCTTTGGGAGTGATTATAACCGTGATATTTGCCAAAACATGGCTGAACTTTCACCTTTTGCATTAGAATTATATTTTGCCTGTCGTTTTTATTTTATTTACTCGGAAATAATTCAATTGGCCAAGAGGGCTGGGCAAAATTAGCAATTATCGTATTAGTAACTAACTGTGGAGATGGAAGCGAAAGAGAAAGCGCGTGGGAAGGGAAAGAGAAAGAAGGAAGGTGCGCGTTAGGAGCGGAAGAGAAAAAAAGAAAGATGTTTTTTAAAAATTCAATTGGATGAGCCAAACAAGGATTAAAATAAGCGGAAAAAAATGTTGACGCACGCACACACTCGCGCTCACGTCCACATCGTAGTTCCATGTCTCTTTTGCTACATATTTGACCTCGTCTTCCACCTCCACAGAATTTTTGAGGAAAAAGTGGAAACTGGAAATTGTGTTTGTTTACTACATACAGACAACTCAACTAGGACAATTTCGTTTATCAGTGTAAATATAGTATAAGCTTGAAAACATTATCATCATTATTAGATTTGTTATAATAAATGATAACTTCAACTTATTACAAGAGCCCTGCCTGTTTCACAGAAGGGTGAAATGCGCGCAATAATTTTAAAAACGGATTTTGAATTTTGATTCCCAGATAGAGACCAGAGCACTCGCACTTTGAGTTTGCTCCTGCAAATTGCACCTGCAAAGCCTCCACTACAGTTCTTGTCTTGCCGTAATACCCCAGTAGCACCTCGCGCGGGCCTGACCGACGAATCAACTAGCGGGCAGATGTCAGAGTTTCCTTCCAGCGTTTGACGTCGATACAATGGAGATAGGCTACAGTTATGGCACCAGTTCTGTGAAGATTATATTATAATATTGTATGTGAATTAGTGTTGCATAACGACAAACGAAGAAGAATCGTGTGCTCAATTGGAAAAATTGTGAGAAAACATTAAACAAATTGTAAAATTGTTTTCTCTTCCGTTCTGCACTTAGAGTCATTATTTTGACACAGTACACTGAATTTCAAAATCAGAGATGAAATCAGAATAATAAATGATACAGAATTCAGAATCAGATCAAATTCTCCTTATTCTTCACAACTGCGCAAAATACTTTGAAAAATCAACTGACGATGAGTAAAATGCAAAATCAGTGTGTTCTTTACTCTAAAAGAGAAAAACATTCCGGAGAAAGAGAAACGTTTTTTGACACTTGTCACATTTTTTGTTCAAATTGAATTATTTAAGTTATAGAAGCGAACATTTTCCATCACTAGGAAAATAAAACATGAAAGTGACACACTGATTATTCCATTTCCACAAAACACTCAGGGAAACAGTCGCATATAATCATTCTTGTCACGACAAAATATTATTATGCAAATGACAGGATAAAAAATTACTCGCATCACCTGTCATTCCGAAAACCCTCTCCACTCTATTTACAATCAAAAATCGCAACGGATCACAATAAACCGTGCAGAATATTACAGTGATTATGTATTAGGTTATAGAAACGATACGTTTTTACATGAATCAAATTTCTTTTAATCAGAAGAGTAGAAACGTGTCCATGTCACAATTAACCACACAGACAGACTGTTGAAATCCGTAATAATAATATAATAATAATCTAACCGCGTCTAATCTGTGGCAATGTTTCATTCTCATTTCGCTGTACAAATTTGAGCAATAGTGGACTGCATGGAGAGGAAGCCGAAATGTAACGCTGCTTTTGCAAAGCATGCATTTATTTTGCTGTGGTCATCAATTCAGATCTAAGTATTTT
>VYYJ01002441.1:0-21604 GCA_021029165.1 Cyphoderus albinus | reverse complement strand
TGCGAATATTTACATGAAAGGTTGGCTTACGTTCTCCTTATTACTAATATTTTCAGTTTAAACTTGGAGAAAAATCGCTCCATCAAGAAATTTATATTTTTACTACAAAACGCAGGTTGTGACGGTATATGTAAGTGAACTGTGAAATACAAATTGTTGGACCATTTTGTTTGTTCTGCTGAAACCCAGAAGCAGAAGGACGATAATAAACGGAGGATTAGTGGATTTGGTAGCATACCTAATCGATTCCATTCTTTATAGCCCAGAATTAACATTGCGTATCGAATAGAAATTCAAGCAGTGTCATCATTAACAAATTATCATCATTCAAGCATGGGACATTCTGAACCACAGCTGCAGAGGATGTTATAAAAGAATCTAATTTGATTATCGTACAGAGGTAAACGCATATTTTATTTTGTAGTATTTACAACATGGAAAACAAATCAGAATCGGAGACAGGATTCGTGATGATTCTCTTGTATGTGGAATATTAAAATATTTATACATACACGTGAGTTATCTTGCTACTAAAACTGCTGATGGCATTTTTTTGCAAGCCATTTTTCTACTGGGCGAATATAAATAGTTGCAGGTGCTCTTGCAATTTTCAAGATATTTAAGAGACAATTTTAAAAGTTGAACATACAATTTTACATTAATATTCGGGCATTTGAACAAGAAATAAGAGAAAAGAGAGAGAATTAAGAGAGAAAAGAATAAAATAAGAATGCCCACTAATTTTATAATTTTGACCTAAAGTTTTGAAATTACATTTTTCAAGGTTTGGTCCAACAGCTTTCCCGTTTGGTTGGACACCGGTAAACCAGAACACGGAAATTAAGAAGTGTCGATGAGTGCACAAAAGTTACATTGTCAGCACTGTGTAGTCAAATTTGAAGTTGTAAAAAATTAGTGTTCGTTGTGAACAATAAAAGAAGTTAATTAAAAATGAGCATATTCAAAATGAAACTTGGAAGTTCGACGAACTCGTTCCTCTTCTCGTCTTGGGATGCCGTGTTAATTCCTATTGTCTTACTTTGCCCCTTGTCATTATTATTCACGGTGAGCTGCGCCGCAGAGACAAGCGAAACAAACTCGGACAATTTATTGATAACAATTTTGCACACTAACGACGTGCATTCGAGATTCACTCAAACAAGCAAGCACAGCGGTGCTTGTTCCGAACAAGACGAAAAGGATAACAAATGTTACGGAGGATTTCCTAGGCTTCACTACAAGGTAACAATGATGGCAAATAAAAAACGGTTGCAATTATCACAGATATCACATAGTCCCATTATGCATGCTATGCTTTGACAATAGATACAGTTAGAAAAAAAGATTCTTCACCAGAAAATGTAATAAATGTAGTTATGTAACATGTAAAATACTTTTATAGAAGATAAAGCTAACAAGAAGATGACACACTAATAACGGAGTTTCTTGTCAATGTGTGTGCTAGGTTAATGAAATCCGCTCGACGCATGAAAATGTGCTGTACTTATCCGGTGGTGACTACTACCAGGGTACAGTTTGGTACACACTTCACAAATGGCACATTATGTCCGAGCTCGTCAATATTCTGAACCATACAGCGCTTGCCCTTGGAAACCATGAATTTGATGACAATATCGCAGGTCTCATCCCATTCGTTGATTCAGCCACTTTCCCCATTGTCAATGCCAATATTGATGCATCTGAAGAGCCAGACTACTTGGCCCGACAGAGGAATGGAAAAATCACAAAGTCTTACATTGTGACTGCAAACAACGGGGCCAAAATCGGTATCATTGGGTACACGACAGAGGACACACCCAGCATCTCTAATCCTGGGCGTCTCAAATTTCTCGATGTGGTCCACTCTGTGAATGAAGAAGCAAACAGATTACATTCAGAGGAAGGGGTGAAAATGTTGATTGCTTTGGGTCACGCCGGATTTGATGTGGACCAAAAGGTGGCTGCTGGTGTCCCCTTAATAGATGCTGTCGTTGGGGGTCACACAAATACCTTCTTGTATTCCGGCACTCCCCCAGACTTAGAAAAGCCTCTCGGTGATTATCCATTCATTGTGACCCAAGAGTCGGGAAGGAAAGTTCCAGTTGTACAAGCTTATGCTTTTGGAAAATATCTGGGTTATCTGAACTTAACATTTGATAGGGAAGGCGAGGTAGTGTTAGCAAAAGGTAATCCTATTTTATTGGACGCATCTGTGCCACAGGATGAAGCTTTATTAGCACGCGTGACTGAATGGGGCAAGAATGTGACCGAGCTGACCAAGCTGGAAGTAGGAAAAACAAGGGTGTTTCTAAACGGAAAGGCGGAAGTCTGCAGACTGAAAGAGTGCAATTTAGGAAACGTGATCGCTGACGCAATGGTGTACACTGTATGTCTACAACAATTGTAACATTACTTGCCATGCCTGTAAAAGGAATTAATATCTATTAAATTTTATCTTTTTTTGATTTTTTCATATTTGATTTGAACAGAATTTAAAGTATGCAGATGACAAATACTGGAGTGATGTCACAATGGCCATGATGAACTCAGGAGGGATTCGTGGTTCCATTGACGAAGTAGCTAAAAAGGGCAGCATCAGCATGGAAGATATTTTGCAAGTATCTCCCTTTTCAGAACACAGTTGATCTGATGGAAATTACCGGTGCAAATCTAAAGGCAGCATTTGAATACTGTGTGCAAGGCTATGATCCAAAGGGATACCGGCTTGCGGGAAAATTTCTGCAAGTGTCAGGAATACAAGTGGTTTATGATATTAGCAGGCCGGATGGCGAGAGAGTGAAAAGTATAAAAGTGTTGTGTAAAGACTGCAGAGAACCTTACTTTGTGCCTTTGAATATGACACAGATTTATAAGGTCGCAGTGCCAACTTACATTGCCACAGGGGGCGATGGATTCGTTATTTTGAGAGACAAGGCCATAAGTCATCATCTTTCAGGTGATTTTTAAAATAAATACTTTAAAACATTTTCCAATGAGCTATTTCATTTTTATGTACCAAATCTAATTTTAATGGAAATTGATGACATTGCAGGAATTTTGGATTCGGATATGCTGGTGGAGTACTTAAAATTTAAAAGCCCAGTGATTCAACCGGTAGAAGGTCGCATTAAGTTTGTGGGTGATGGCGATGCCGAGCGCGACTGTGGTAATAAAAACAACGCTAGGAGGACTTCCTCCAACTCACTATCTGCATTGCTTCCCTCCATTTTACTTGTACTGTCCTTCGCCAGGGTCAACTTCTCTTCTTTTCTTCCTTTCACCTCGTCATTCGCCGCATAATACTTTTCTAATTTTATTTAAGATGTGAATATAAATATTAAGGAATGCGAAGGTCACAATCACAATTGTGCCATTATGAGCAGTGCTGTAAAATATGGCCTCATTTACACGTGCCTTGATGAACCTAATATAAGTAATTGGTATTCGAAAAAAAGCGTTTATATTTTATTATGATTTTACAGCAAAAGACAAGGGCTTTGGAGGAACGGTGTCCCGATAAACATTGTTAAAAGAAGAAAACATCGTTGTCAAAAAACGTTTCAGTTTCATGTTTCGGGAAAGTCAGCTTTTAAAATTAAGATGAAATATGAGAAGCATTGGTGTATGTACTTAAGATTACACACGAAACTATTAGTGTTCTTATTGCCATTATGAATTTTATAAATGGACTACTACAGTAAATTATGTAATTTAAATATTATAATTAATCAAAGTTTTAATGAATCGATCAAGGTGATTGAAATTTAACATACCGAGCTTTAGGAAAATATGTTTTATCAATATGATCAATTAAAGATTTGAAAATTTCAAATATTTCAAATTACTTAAAATATCAAATTATGTTCTTTCTTTTTTTAAAGTCAACTAACTGGGATTATTCAGCGTGTGCTTTATAATAGCCATGCTTCGGGACACTTTCATTAAAACATGCCACGGCATTCTCAACGTCTTCTTTGGCAAAGTGTGAAAAGTATTTATAAATGACTTTTTCCTTCACCTCGTCATAGTTTTCGTAATGCGTAACTTCACGTGTGTGGTCAGTTCCTATTAGAACGGAACAGCCACGAATCAGAATCCACTTCCGGTCTCCATTCAGGTTAGCGTCAGGCAGCAATTCTCCAGCATCGTTTTCTTCAAAGTAACGAAACATGAAGGGTTGTTGGAGAAAAATAGATTTATCTTCATTAGTGAAAATATCCTGAAGATGCTCTTGAAAAAAGTTGATGGACACCGGCTTCATTGTGAATTCATAACGCACGAATTCAGCATCTTTAGGCACCTGCGTTCAAAATAAGTTTGACTTACCATTTTGTTCTTTCAAAAAACAATTATTTCACAGTTTTTTTACATACAAAAGGGACTCCATATAGAGCCCCATCCAGTTGAACTCTGTAGAAGGTGCCAGGTTTGTCTTCGGCTTCCTTATACCGATAACGAACACCAGAAGCAGTTCGAGTGTATGGAAGATCATGCATCGGCACAGGTCCTGCAAATGGCAGACCAACCCCTAAATCCAACATGTATTTTTCAGTTGGATCAAACTCAACGACACAAATGACGTGATTGTCTGGTCGGTTTCCAGGTCCATGGACGAAGCCCGAGACAACGTAAGAGTTTAAACCCAGGAATTTCAAGAGAATGGCTAAAAATGCATTTTGATTGATACATGGTCCACTGATGCCTTTCAGACCTGCTTGAATAATGTCTTCTTCTGTTGGAACATGTCGCCTTTCCTTAGGAACTGACGACATTGAGATATTCTACACACAAGTATTTTAGATTAACAAAAAGCAACACTTCGTAAAAACGTTGGCTTTGCCTTCTTAAACTGAAATGAATGACATCCAAGACTAAAACAGTTCCAATTGTGGGTTACCTGAAATGATAATCGGTGCGCATAATGTGGAATCAAAGTGTGGATAAATTCAAGTCTGTCTCTTTCAAGAAGTTGCTCCCAATTTTTGAACCTAAGAACGTTCACAAGAAACGCGTCGGCTTCGGTTCGTGATATCATTTTTATTAGGTGAGTATTTTTAATCAGTGTAAAACAATCAATTCGTTTGAAGCAGTCTTGACGAAACAAAACCGGCGAGGGCGAGACTGAATCTTGGAATCAGTCAGATGTTTTCATGAACATGCATTTTAACATAATCTGCGAATAAAAGCTGCCGTACTGCATCAAATCAACCCTGACATGGTTAACTTCTTTACAATACGCCTGTCTGCGTCTAGTACCCAATGTATGTGCATATTCATATTGTATTTTGTACAAAGAACATAGTAGCATCAAGAAAGTCTAGTTACCTAAAACCTGCGTGAAACCATAAACGTGTGCTTGTTATGAAAATGTGAGTTTTAAAAATGAAGTGAATCACTAACTATGCACGCATTTTTCATTCCTTTTACATGATATGTACGCATACTTAGCCCAAAGTTCAGGTTAGGTTATGTAATTACCTATGTAAATCATTATTAAAGCAACGTTTATACATAAGGTTAAGTACAAATTATATGTAACTAGTGGTAGTAACTAGATGTGTGAGTAATGTCAGGGAAGGAACAGGGAATGCATGTTAAATACGAAGGGTGATTGCAACTGGAACTGGAGCTACAGAAGAAAAGGGGAGTCTTACTCGAGTCACTTTGGCACATTTATTTACTCGATTCCGTCATCATTTTTTGTCATTACCAACATAAACATAGAAAGAATTTTATCCAATCTCTTGTCTTGTTTTGTATTCGATATTCGATTCGAGCAGAACTCTGTTCTGTGACTCACGCACAGCCTGGACTTATTGTACGTGGATGGAAGTGTGAAGGGAAATAACGTGCGAGCAAGAAATGAAATGCCACACACAAAGACAAAAATTGTTTATGCAAAGTAGGCAAGGCAGCAGAAAAATCGTAAGAGTAAGAAGACGACGACGACCAAGTTATATTTTGCTCTTTTTTCATCATTTTTCATCTCTATCAAACAAAACTATCCAAGAGATTGAGTGCTTGAGATTCGAGAAGATTTCGAGTTTTTGTTTAGTTCAAAGTGAAACTTGTCGAAGTGCAGTTTTAACTGCTGGGTAGTTAACTAACAGCATAATTAGTTTTTTGTTTCGGAATTCTTTAGCAATTGGCAATTTAAATGGTGAATTGATTTTCGTGTTCCTGGTCGATAAGACATCAACAGCACAGTTCGACATCTGTTGCATCATGGGGTTCGCGTGCTTCATTTGTAGAGAACCATTCGACGAGACTGGATTGGTCAGGGATGGCAGGGGCAGTGGGGATGAGCCTCAGGAGCGCCCTGTTTCGGCAACAAAATGTGGCCACTTGTTTCACTCAACTTGTCTCCGACAGGAGTTCATGAAATCTGGCGGAAATCCTAATGGTGAGTAACGACTTCGCGTTAATTAATTATCTTATCTTTATTCAATCATTCTACGGTACTCAAATGTCAAAGCGTTGATTTAATTTATATTCCATATTTAAGCTTGGATTCCAAAACCATGTCCTGTGTGCCGCGAGGAACTTGCTTCCAGTGACGTGATAAGAGTGCGTGCCGCTCCGTTTGATCCGTTGGCAGCGCAGCGCCCGGCTATTGAAGAAATGATGCGGGAGAAGAATCACTACTACCAAGAATGCAACAAATTGGACGCGCGATTAAAAATTAGCAAGGATAAATGCGACGAGTTTCAAGCGCAAATTGAAACCTTAACGTATGAGAGATATTTATATAGCATGATAATGTTAGCAGGTATCTGATTGGTGTCATCAAAACTGAAAATAGTTTTTAATTAAATCATTTATATTTGCAGAAGGGAAAACGAAGAGTTGCAGAACCGATTTGAGAAATTAATACACATTTTTCAAATTAATCAGGAAGAGTCAGATCGTCAGAAGACAGAAAATTCGCAGCTGAAAGATATAATTGTGTGAGTGGGTCATTTATATTCTATAAAAATCTTATTTTGTAAAACAAAAACGGTTTAAATCCATCATTAACATTTCGCACTTTGTACCACAGTCAATTGTCCGGAAAACTTACGGGCAATTCCTTAAACGAATATAATGTCAGAGGAAACATTATTGGAACTCTGTCCAACCCATCGAATACAATGCGAATGGATTACAATGATGATAATCGCATATTCGTCGAACCTTATTCGTTAAACAACATGGCCCCCATTATTTCTCCGAGTCATCATCCGCCAGGTCTGGCACTTCCGCTTCACAAGCTGGACTTCAACTCTGAGAGACTGGACAATATGTCTGCAAATATGGATATGTTTAAATTGGATAAATGTGGTGGAGCTGTTGCGCATTCCCTCTTCCCTAAAACTCAACCGTCGGCAGAGATGCCAGCGAACTCATCCAGATTTTTTCCCAATTCCGAAATTCAAAAGCGACAAAATTTTGAAAATAACAATCATGCTTTTCAAATGGCTCTCAAGACACAAGAGATGGCGGGTCTAATTAAAGAAAATGCTTCGACGAATTTGACGAAAGCAGCTGCAAATAGGTCAAGCAAGGAGTCAAAAGTGGCCAATGCTACAAGTGGAGTTGAGGACTGTGATGGTTTGTAAAATTACAGTTTTTAATAGTCATTGTCATTGCTTTAACAGCATTTTAGTTTTAGTTTTTAAGCAATATTTTTATTTATATTTCCAGAGGAGAGTTTAGATAATGAATGGCATGAAAAGAAAGGTCGTCGTAGGACAAGCAGTAAGAGCAGCAATCGTAGCAAGAGGGACTCTCATTCTCATCATGGCGAAAAGAAGTTACTCTATGGATTGTTCGATTGCAACAAATGCGGCGCAAAGTGGGGTTCCAGTCAAAGCGTCTTAGATAAGCCGCAAACTTGTCGTTACTGTAAAACCGAGGTTCATCCACATTCCCAGGTACGTCATTTTCAATGATGATACAACTGTACAAGTTATTGGGCCAAATCAATCAATCAATAGTTAAAACAATTTGCCGTGTGCTGGATTTTCAGGGCCCAATTCTCTCTCGCAGAGAATTAGAACAGACTAAAAAGACCACACAAACATCAAAGGGAGGAAAGAAGAAGTGAATACAAATCTAACTGGATAGCGCATTGAAACAAAATATTGCAGCTTTGTCTGCTTCATATATTTAATATTTTAAAGTAGTTTATAGAATAAATGGCTCTGTGTATAAGTTTGTATTTTTTGAGATTTCGGCCAACCAACCGAGCCGAAACAATATGAAAATGCGCATTTGTAAAAGATGATTGTTCTATAATGTTTGCTATCATGCCAAACAATTGCATGAGCATCCATGTAGTTATTTATGTATCACATAGATTTTAGTACGTTAAAATTCGTTTTTACAATTCCAGAGAAGAAATGTTTTCATTCTTATAATTAGGGAAATGGTAACTTTGTTCATGATATGCTGTTCATTGGTTAGAGTCTTAACTTTGATTAAAATTAATGGTTGACAAAATTATTTGAGGCGTTTTTGTACCTACTCAAAATTATTTGCAGTCCTTGTTTTGTAACATGTAAAATTGTATGGAATGATAATGCACTGGTGAAAAGGTTTAGACAAATAATGACGACGGTGTTATTATTCTTTTAATACTGACGAAATTTGGTAATTTCACCATTGATTTTATTGTGTCTTAGAAAATAAATCAAATGAAAAACACGGTATCGTTACGTTAATTACAAAACTTATGATTGAAGAGATTGGATAGAGGGACAATAACATCATCTGATCAATCTTTAAAAGTAGCTCATTTTAAATTCATACTTACCTACTTTCCGGCAACCATACATAAAATGGGCTGACAAATAGCATTTAACTTCCTAAATTTTATCCTAACATATAACAGACTCTAATGCATAACCTTACTTTGTAATTTGCTTCACATTATAGCTTATGGAGATGTACACTCTCTGGATTTTACAACAAAAGACAAATGCTTTGGAGGAGCGGTGTCCCGATAAACATTTTTTAAAGAAGAAAATGTCGTTGTCGAAAATCCTTTCAGTTACTCAATCCCTCCACGGCAGCCATAACTTTGGCTTGGGCCCTCACTCGTTTCTCGTATTCCAAACGATTTTGACTGCAAATAAATATGAAAATACAAAGAGTGGGTCTCCTCGGTATTTTTGTTTATCGATATTGGATGCTGATTATGCACAGTAATGTAATTCAAATTATGGAAGGCAATTACCAGTAGATGGTGTACGCTTCAGCTTGTGCAGGGTCCTTAATATTAGGTTCGTTCAGCAAATCTTGAATCCCAAGAAGGATTTGCTTAATAGTGATAGCAGGTCGCCAGTCTTTTTCTTCGTCGAGCAAACTCAAACACACGGTTCCAGACGGGTAGACGTTAGGATGAAACAATGGCGGCTCAAATTTGCATTTTGGGGGAGTTGCGGGGTAGTCATCCTTGAAGATCATTCTTAGCTTGTATAAGCCTGCCTCCCATGGTGTCTGAAAGCAAGGATTATTGTTAGTTAGTTATGAGGCAGCAGCACATTTCGTCGTATGTCTCACATCTCACACAGAAAATTCGAAATAAAAATAAAGCAAACTGCTTAGTTTGAACTTACCCCCTTCTTTCCAGGAATAATACATTCCCAGTTCATTAAATTAAGGGCGCCGTCATCCTTCTTAGTCGGTCTTGCAACAAAGCCCTGTATACGCACAAACAAAAAATACACTTGCAGACTGAAGTTTCAGTTGATCTTTTTATTCTTTTTGCCAAATGCCACCCGTTCAAAACCAAAAATACGATGCGCCATCACAATATATTAAAAATCAGTACTAACGATAATGATAGTCTTTGGTAGTTTGCTAAAAGTGCCCTTGGCTTAGGGGCCATAATTTAAATACATCACTGAAAAAATTGTATTTTTTGCCCCATCCACCCCCTCTGTCACTCTCTTATGCTACCCCCCACCCCTCCATGTCATGTCATGGAGGAAAAATATCAGAGATAAACAATTACACTTGTACTTGTTTATATAGTGTTTACCACAAAGAATGACTAGAAGAAACATTTTTTTATTTGTCTTCTGACTGATGATGATCAAAAGCACGAGTGGAATAATTAAATTCTGTGAATTTTAACATGTGACGTCGTAGCTCCTCGCGATCCAACAGAAGTTGAAATACAAGACATTATGCACACAAAAAAATTAAAGTGACGTGAATTTGTTTAACTTGCACCCACCCCTCCTGTCATTCAAAATTTTTACCCCCCTCTCCCCACCTCCACTGACATTTAAATTATGACCCCTTACTCCTATTCCTATCATGGTCATTGACAGCGTGTCAGTGTCAAATTGACTCGGTCAATGGGTGCTTCGCTTTATCTTTACCCCGTCCCAATACTTTTTCGTTCTAGTTTACTTTTTGATTTGATAATTGACAACCATTAACAAAAAATTTTTAACTTATGTTTTATTAGTTTTTAACAGTTTAACTTACAAAAGGATGATCCTTCCTCCAGGCCTTCCTCTCCTCGGCTAATCGCGCTAGAGCAATTCCACTCATCGCTGATTAAATATAAGTGTCGAGATCTGGGAGAATCTGAAAACAAAGAAAAAAATCAGAATTAATGGAGTGTCCAACTCCAACCGTTATAACTCTTCGGGTACAACCACTACCTAATCACCAATTAATTAAATGATTAGTTTGTAACTCAGTACGTGATGGACGAAAAGTTGCAAGAGTCCGAACTCCGGAGGGGTAATTTTAATTAAATTTTGTCGGAGCGGAGCGGTTGTTTTTGTTTTGTTGAGTTGAGCGAGCGAATGATAATTTGAAGTGAATGAAATGAAATGGATCGAGTACGTATAAACTAAACTTCACTCAACCAACTACTGGAGTGTGTGAGTATCTAAAAGCTGACTGAATACAATTTGAGGTCATTCACATATTACGTTCGCATAGACGGTGCAGTGGGTCTCTGAGGGTGGGTCTCTCATACGCCGTTTTATCTCCTAAATCTACAATTAATATGTGTAGAATAGCCTACGAAAGCGGGGCGGGTTTTGAAATTTAATATCATGTCAAGGGCTGACATAATATGTGGACGGTCCCAATACGTCAAATGATCTGAAATGCATGCGAAGCGAGATGCCGCCGTTTTCAGCCTATCATACAATGCATGCATGCGGAATTGAAAGTTCTCTGGCTTACTGTAACAGTATAACGACACATCCCATATTTCTGTACGTCTGCGCCTGTCTTCAAAACATTTTGCTGCACTTGAAAGATTGCGCTGCTGACGTCTCTTTTTGCCCGATGCTGCTCCGTCGGCTTTACCCGTCCAAATCACAAATCATCGTGCAAGCATTACAAAAAAGCTTTTATTTCATGAATCACTGATACGCATACGGTGTCAATGTCAGCAGTTGACACTCACTGTCAACTCTGTCAAAATGTCAAGTCACTAAAGTCAGAATCTGTCAGTGCAGAATCCTTATAATATAAATCATAAATAATATAAATCAATAAATAAATCTTTATTTATCTCAATACCGGAAGAATGCAAGTGAAAATTCTTAATCCTTCATGTATTGTTTGTAGTATACGACGTGCATATATAACTGCTTAATCATAGTTAACGATGTGTAAAAACGATATAACGAGTAATGTATCACTAGATATTATGAGAGCTGAAATTACTAAATTGCTATAAAAATGTTGGGTTGTTGTAGCTGAGCAGAAGAACCATTCTTTTAAATAGGAACTGTAGGAAATGAAATAATTTCAGATTTAGGTTTCAACCCATTTTTTCTACTATTTATTATAATAATTAAATTAGTAATATAAATTAGGAACATGTTAATTTTTAACCCAGATGTTATAATACAGATAACGTTTCATTTGGCTAGAGCTAGAACCAATCATCAAAATTATACACTTTTGAGGATAGATATATTCCTATTGTACCTTGTACCACTACCACTGTGTGACAGCTTTCAGCTTCTAACCGTCTACCTATTTCTTACATTAAGAATCAGTACATTTAATCTATTCTACCTGCTTGCTCCATGTTACAGAAACTGAAACTTGAGACAAACGTTGAAAGAGAAAAATTCTTTAAATAATATTGACAAGGACCATTGCGATTTTCGATTAGATGATAAGGTAAGCAATTCCGCATTTAAACACCTAAATAAGATTTGGTTAAAACAAAGACCTCACATCCCACAAGCATAAAAGATTACCTAAAGGTCAAATTAACTTTCATCATGGATTGTAAATGATGAATGAATACAAGTATATTTTAAAATGTAGAGGAAAAGTAGTTTTAAAACAGAATGTCGTGTACCCAAGTAATGCAATTCTAAGGAGCAAATGCAGCAAAAAATTTCCCTTGCTTAAATTTCTGCGACAAATTCCAGGATTGGTAATAATAATTTACACAACGGAAATACCTATAAAGGAGAACAGAACAGGCTGTGTGGTAAACCAAACCAACATTTGTGGTTTTCAGTTGAACCTTATTTACTAGAACAATTTCTTCAAACTGACACTTCCAGTTAATAAAGTTATGCCCTTCTTTAGTTAAAACATTATCAACATTTCGCATTATTCAGCAGTTTTAAAACATTATTTCCACATTAGCGTTTGACGAAAGAAATGAAAGGGAATTTTCTTAATATAAAATTCTACAAAGTGAAATTCTATCCTGAAATGTCTGTAAACATGAGAGGGTACCTTTCCTTACGTATAAAACTGTGGCATGCTTTAACAATGCTACTGAGCTTTGTTGCATTATCTACGGGGCAAGTTGAGATGGGTTTACCGGTCGTGAATGGTTCTTCCGGTCCCAATTTAAACCCTCCTAATTCGACATTTAGAAAACTGTCAGTTTGCGACTCCTCAGATGACATTTCTAATACCTACTGCAGGTGCTCGGATAAAGTTGTGACTTGTGATTTTTCCCATTTCGTCAACCCCGCTGAGTCTACTAAGATCGGGAACAATGATCATAATGTTCATCTAACTCTGTATGGTTACCAGTACCCCAAGGATACCGCCCGTTTTTGCATATGCAACACTCCGGAATTTCTACACCTAGTTTTCGAGAGGAATCACTTTCTCCCACGTCAAAATCTAATTCAAAGATTCGACCTTTACAATCTTTCCGGATTGACAAATATCACAGGAGGCTTCAACATGAATTTCAACGGAGACCTTTACATTTCTAACGTTAGTCACATACCACTGATCGACTCTTCTGAGTTTAACCGAGGCAATGATGATTTAGTCAAAAACGTACAAAATCTGACTTGTTGTTCTAGTATTAAAGTGAGTCAGGTATATGAAAAGCCCGTTCTTTTCATAGAAAAGACAAACATTGGATCCATTAGTACCCGCGGGATCAATGACGATCATTTGTGGAAAACCTTAATCCTGAAAGAAATAAGAATTAACCACATGCGCGAGTATGCAATTGTTTTTAATAGTTACTCCTCCGGTTTCAATTTTGTTCTGCTTTCTTCCACAATTCAAGAAGCTACCACGCGCAGTATCATACTCCAGCAAGCAAGTAATGTGTTTTTGGCAAACAACAATTTCAAACGGAGCTCTGGGGATAAAGTGTTTTGTGCTCGGTCAATTCTGAATGACTCTAATGTGATTTTCTTTAACAACGCTTTTGCAAACGGACTCATTCTGAATATTGAAGCGAAACAATTTGTTTGTTGGTACAATGTCTTTAATTTCTGGGATAACTATACATTCCTTGATTTAAACCACACTGAATTCTCTTCAAAGGAATACGGGCCACGTTTTGTTTCACTAAAGCATAATTTCATAGACAAGGCGAACATTTCGGAAAACAGTTTCAAATTTTCCATTCCTTCATTTACTAATATGTCGCTAAAAGATAATATTTTGGGGCAATGCAACTGCTCCCGGTTTATGATGGAGGATGCGACCGTGGACCGGGAGGAAAATTGGTGTTTCAGCGGAAGAGAAAGGGCATATGGCAAAAATGGTTGTTCCATACGACTTCACAAAGCAATGGATAAGTGCACAAGGAGGAGATCTGATTTTAATTTCCCCGGAATGTGCAATGACAAAAGTGTCTCAGTTCCGGGCTTTCCGATGAACTCGAATGACGAGAAGGAGCACGTTCAATCTTCATTTATTTCACAAATAGTAAAAAACATTTATAAAAACTTTGTTGAGAATATACCTCAAGTAATTTATTAGCAGTAATGGAATGCATTTTATGTTTATTATCAGGTCCAAGAATTTCGTTCAATTTTTAACCAAACCGTAATTTCCAAACTGGAGAATCTTCTGGGAAAAACAAACTCATCCTCTCCAATATCCGGAGATGAATATGAAATAAATGAAATTGGTGGTGGATCAGAAGGAGCAGCGAGTGAGACAGATGTAAATGGAGGGAATCCACCCCCCGAATCAAACATAAAAAATGACATTTCACCAACACATTCCACTTCAACAGTCGTCCGTAAAAAGTCTACTGCCACGATACCTGTGCTTGTAACACTCTTTGTTGTAGTTTTCCTTATTGTTGCTTCACTGTATCTGCTCAAAAATAGATATCGCCTTTTTCCCCGACATAGGCACCAATCACTGTTAGAAAGTGAGGAAAATGTGCTGATCTAGCTAATCTTTAACCTTGTTTCGCCACTTCCAGTTCTGCAACTTAAAAACTGGAAACAAAGTGTGCTCCACTTTTGTTATGTAAGAACATGTTTCTCCTGTGGCTTCATGATTTATTATACAATTTAATATATTATATAAAGGACGTTTTCCTGATGGAAAGGATTATTTTACTGTATCAACAAGAAAATGTATGGATTTTCTAATGGCAAGTGTTGGTATGATGCTGTGACTTCATTTGTGATGAGACAGCATGTATCCAAACCCAATCTACACCTTGTACCTTGCCGTGTAGAATGATTAATGTTATGAATTTATCGTGATAAAAATCCTTTTCAATAAAATTGTATTATTTAAAGAGGATTCTGTAACACAAAGATAATTATTTCATGGAGGATGGATAATGTGCCATTATACATATATAGTGAGTGTCAGTATCGCATCAATAAAGTTTAACCTAATCTCACAAGCGTTTTTTACTCCCAACTAAATTGCGATTGTGAAGCTTTACTGTTTGCATATCTGGACTTTGGAGCTTAACTGACAAATTCATCAAAATATTTTTAGTTCATAATTATTGTTACTGATTATGGCTTATGCTCCTATGCGTGTAACAGTAAGCATTGACCTGTGAATGGAATGAGTGGGAGATCACGTGAGAAGGACATTGTATAATCTTGATTGTCATGAGCCTGTGAATTGAAATGCTCTACTAGTTCTTTCAAAATTCTAATCCTGGATCGTTACCTACTTCTTTTACATGCGTCTTAACCAGAACTCCTTTTGGTAATCGTAATTATGCATTCATGAATGCAGAACATGCGCTACAAGTTCTAAATGCGCCTTTTTGCATCATTTTGCAGGGGTAATAACATGACAGCTGGATTTCCAAGTGGACAAATGTTTTAGAGCAAGCTAAAATTTGTCATTGCTAAAACATGAAAAGTGCAGTCAATGTCCACTTAATCTGCCCATTTCCTCCTGCTGTGTTGTCAGTCAGTTGCTGGTATTTTCTAAAACAGCATAATATGTATATTAATAAATTATCATGCAACCATTAAGCATTTTTACACGTGTTGAAGGTGACCGACCATATTTTTTATTTTAGGGATTCAGGTATTCCTACGAAAATGTAACAAATTTGTAATTCAATTTTGAAAAGAAGTTTTCTTTTTTTATCATCTATACGATCGGTTTCGAATTGAAAAGCCAGACGAGGATGATTGACAAGCTATTAAGGTGCATTTTACATGCTTGTATGTTTAAAAGTTAGGCAACAGCATTATACCTAATACCTATTATAGGGCGAAGGAACTTATAGAGCTTTAGTTACTTGATGTGCGGTTTTAATGTTTTTTGCACGTTGTTTTTTGCCCCGCACAAATGGGCTGGCGGATTTTGCGGTGCATTGCCTTACCACTTTTAGCTTTTTGCTTCTTCTTAGATGGCTTATTAATGCAATAAAACAGCTTGAAAGACTGAGTTTAAAGTACAAAGTAAGATGTGTATCGCTATTTGCTATACTCCAATCAAAAGTGTAAATAAGTTTTTGCTTGCTTTTGGCTTTTCTATATTAAATATACATTCGACTTAGTTACAACTTGCATTGTCTTGATTTTAATACTCATGGTAGTCATACTGCGAAAATTGCAGCAACGCAAGATAAACTCTGCATTCTGCATGTGTTTGATAAGTATTCCAGAACTCTTGTTAATCACCAGTTGCAACAAAACTGTACTAACCAGCAGCACTAACAGTTACTAAGCGCACAGCAGGAGCATTCAGTTCAAGCTCTGCAGAAGAACTAAAGTATTTAATGATTATCAAGTTAACTTGTTCAGCTGCAACGAATCCCTCACTCACTACGTAAAAGATGATGCGGATCAGGATCAGTATCTGAAAAGCAAGAAAAGAGCTTTATCTTTCTGAAAATATTTTTTTGCATAATATAGCATAGAAAAACCATTTTGCAAACTGACATATCATGACTGACATTCTGAACCTACCTCTTGAAATTCGTTTCAGTGTTGTCGGTTCCTTCAATGCTTGCTTTACTGCACTTACTACTTAGCGCAACTATGTTAAACCAAGTTAAGAAATGTATACAAGGTGCATCACGACGGACTCTTTTGGAAGTGGATTTTTGTATGGAAATGGGTAAAAATAAAAACGCATGCTTCTACTCATACATGTTCACGTTGCTTATTCACATGCAATTTTCAGATTTCTTTCCTGCATTTTCGCACCAAGTTACAAAGTTAAGATACGAGCTACAATATTCAGCACGGATACATGATTTTTTTTGGGGAATATGCACTTTTGACTTGAAGCGTGCACAATTATATTTGTTGTGGTATGAAAAGATGTGTGGTGAATAATGTGCATTAGTATAATAACGCCACGACTACTTTTCAAGCTAAGTTTAGGGGCGAAATAATAAAAGGAACGTTTATCCACTGGGATGATGGTATTGTAATTGTAAGCAAGAATTGAAGACGCTGTTGACGTTGTGGCGATAAGCAAGTAACAGGAGCTAAAGCAGCAGCTGGATTTTTAAAGCATGCAGCAGTTATCCCTTCCCTCATTGTAAACCATTGCCTCAAACGGTCGCATGCCTATAGCAAGTAATTTCTCCAAAATGTATTACGGATAGCAGGCTCATAATGTGTACTCGGTATGGGTTATTTAAGTACCTACGGAAAATAATCTGTTTTATGGTGCGGGTGAGTTGCGAGCTAAAGGTTTTTGCTCAAGCTCAAAACTGACTCTCTTCTGTCTCTGTAGTTGCAATGTATGCAATCTTCGTTTTTATTACAACAAAAACGTACAGTTAAAATAGTAAAGTACAAAACCTTCGAAGTTCCTCCCTTTTGCCTGGGCTTTTGTTACCGCAGTGTTACTTCTGCACACTTACAACTTACGACCATCTATTTCTCTGGCCACTTCATCGTAGTCATCCTCTGGCTGCTGATGCTACAATAAGAAAGCCTGCAAAATTTCAGAGGGTTTGCAGAGTGGTTTTTGCTTGTGATAGAATGACACTTTATCCGTGACTCTCTCCCTCGTCCTCTCACTGCCATTGTACAAAATTATAAAACGAATACCAACTGGTTCACCACCTAATCAACAAGGTCGCAGCAACGCAAAACGCATCGAAACCCTCTTCCACATTGTTGCACGCCTTCACGGTATCTGGAATCTTTGGGTGTTCCAGATAGAACTTTTTTTTGCAAAACACCGACAAGAATATTTTTAGTGTTGAAGAAGAGACAATTTAATAGTTTTTTATAAGGATTCGGATTAATTAAAATCGGATAAAATAAAGAAGAGAAAATCGGAAGGTCAGCAAGTGCTATGGTGCTCTGTTCTGTGGGTTAAGGGAGAAAAGGGTGAGTTTCTTTAATCAAATCTTTGTACATCTTTGCTGTATGGTTATGGTTTTTGCTTTGTGTGCATTTCGTTCTTTCTTTACTCCCTCGTGACTTACGGGCACGAGCATGAGCAGCGAAAGCGAAACGGTTCTTCTCACGTTTGTACGTATGTGAACATGAAACTTCATCCCTTTAGCGAATGCTTTTCCTAACTCTTTCACTCTACAATGCTTTGCTCCTTGTTGGCCTTTCTCTTCATTTCGCCCTTTCCTTGAGTAAACTCTACAACACCTTCCTTTTCTAAAAAGTCTTAAAAATTGTCACATAATTTTTTTTTTAATTTTATAACTTTTGTGATTCACAAGTTGTGAAGCCAAATTTATAAAGTGGGCAGATTAATTTAATGATCAACTCAGATCAACTAAGATTAAAAGTAAATTGCCATTTAAAACATTTGTTTGTCCCGTCAAATTAATTAAGAATTGATTAATTAGTCTAGTTTTATTGGAAAAGCTCTGTCTCATTACGCCCCTGTACAGATTTGTAAAGGTAGTAATACAGATGCATCCTTTACTTCCTCTTATGATTTGCAAGCTGTCTCCATTGTCCAGTGTAAAGTCCTTTAATCATTGACCTATTTAATCAACTTTACACCAGCTATAAAGTAGTACACCGACTCACCTATTCTACCCTTACTTGACTTATCCACTGAAACATAGTTTTTAATGGAGTCAGAATTATTTTATCTTTTTCCTCATTGCCCACAATCAATCATGTATTACAGATACAAAGTGGTTTTGCTAGCTAAATCTTGATTTTGTTGCATGTTACAAAAAATAACTGACACGCGTCATCTTTGACTCGGAATGAAATCATTTATGGACATTGGAGACAAGCTGCGCATCTTACGAATGTGTTTATTCTTAGAAATCACAAATTGCGTGCTACTGTAAAAGAGGAATTTGTTGCATAATCTCAGGAAAATGCATTTTACAAACTAAGTTTGATCACTGCATTTCAAGAACTTTATTCGGTAAATCTGACTCACTTAGTAGTATTTCTATAATAGTTAAATAATACACCTTGTTCCATTAGCTGAATATCAAAATAATTAGCTCCTCCGTTTATTTATTTGTCACACTTTTCTTCATGAAATGTTCATTTATGAGCAGAATGTTCAGTTCACACTTTATTTACACCTTGCTGGTAAATGGAAGGTAGAACTGGACACTGAACTCCATTGATTATCTCCTAAGAGTGGAAAACTGTAAGCTCATGTGACTTTTGTGTTCATGACGTGATAAATCTGAAAAGGAAAAGTCAGCTGAAGAAACACGTTTATTTAAGCAGTGCATTGGATTATTATTTGAGAAAAACGAATCAAGTTTTCCTGACATGTACATTTCCATTGGCTCCACTATGTTTGTGTCGGTCATATGATTTTTATTTGGACCAATTTGGGCCTCCGATACTTTTACCTATCATGAACAGTGATTTTAGCATCTACAGTAAACCGCAGATTAGTGTAAATTCAGATGTAGGAAAACCGATGATTATTGCAGGGAAAATGTATATAAAGAAGGCCAGAAGATCAGAAACTAGCTAAACCCGAATGTGAAGCGTTACAAGGAAAACAGTTACTGCTCAAATTGTATCTCGTAGTATTGCAATGAAATGAAATAGCTATCATTGGATATGTATTACTATTGCATTACGATATTCCTTTCTTTATCGGTACAATTGTTGCATGAAATAATCAAAAGAAAGGATTGAATTGAAGCGCATAAAAACTTGTTTCATATAAATATTGTATACACTTTGTTGTTGAGTGAATGCAGTTTATTTGAATGTCCATTGACCATTGAATGCAAGTTTCATTCTTTTTGGCTAAGAAAAAAGTGAAATCTTTAAGTGTACAAGTAACAACTTGGCATGTACATGAGTATAGTAGATAAGTTGCAAGTTGCAAGAAACCCTGGGTTATTAAATGTCTAATATGCTAATGAGTGTGAAATAATCAGTCAAAGCTCGTTTGTACACTTTTGCAATAAACTTGGTCGTTTCGTGTCACTGCAGTATTTAAAAATATGCAAAAGAAATTTTCAACCAGTAAGAGAAGATCCGCTACTACATAATAGAAGATAGAATTTGCTCCGGAAATGAATCACGGTTTTACTGAGGAATCGTATTGTTTTGACTTGTCTTTCGATGAATTACCTTGCACAGTGTGAAGGATGCTGGAAAGTGGAAAGACGCTTCCTTTTATTCCCAAGGTCATTAAAGCAGGAAATTATTGAAATTATTATTTTTGCTCTTTTTAAAAACTTTGGTATCATAGTTAGTGTAACAGTGTAATATATGTATGTGTCACATCTCAGCTTTAAACACGGTTGAATCAATCTGATTCTAGAGTTCCAGTGGTGCACATTCACCTCACCTCATATTATTTCTCAATAGCAAGAAAATCAAATTATACTAATTCAAATGTGAAGGTTGGTCAAACGATTCTGATTACGATGTGATTAAAGTGGAAAAAATACCGTGTACACTTGCTTATAATGCAATTGAGAATTGCATAATGCGACTCTATGCACCTATATTATATGATTGTATCATGCAGTGAGGCCTGCATTGATGCATTCTGCATTGATGATTTGTCGAATGAAACAAGAAAGATTGGCTATGATGATGCTGAGTAAAGCAACTTTTAGTAAAGTGGCTCTCGCTCTCATTCAGAAGGAGATTGGATTGAGAGCATGGTTTGAGATACATACAATGTACATATTTACTTTCCAGTATTGCATGATTGAGGTTCTCATTTCACAGCTAAAGACAAAGTATATATTTAATATTTTACTTTGTTTGCATTGGGTGAGAAGCGATAATATGAGTTTATAGAGATATGCAATTTTGGTAGTGTGGAAGATGAGTTTAATGACTGCGAAAAATTACATTGTAGACCTTTTCCCCTTCCCTTGTGGATTGCATCTTGCAATTATGAAGGAAACGTGAGTGCAATGCAATAACTTTCCCATGCAATGAAAATTTATCGGGTAGAAATAAAACTTAAAATTGCATACGGACAAACAAATGAAAAAAGACAAAAAGGCTTTATACAATGTTATAGTAGTATTGTAACTTGTAATGGAATAAAGTTTGCGAAATTTATTTCATTAATGGCTCATTTAGCAAAAACAAAAATCTTCTTCAAAAGCTTCACACAGAATAGAAATTGTTGCTCACACTGGTAACTTATTCATAAATTCCAAAAGTTTACCTATAAACCACTGGTCCATGGTCGATTTACCTACAAACTGTCCACCAATTTTGCAATAAATGCACTTTCACGTTCATAGCAGTACACAAACTAAACTAAGAACTGCACAATCTTTTCTTCACTCTAAGCATAACTCAAATCACACCGAGAGCCACTCATGAGCTATTCAATTTTGCTTCTTCAGTGAGATGAAAATGAAAGAGTATTAAACTAACGAGGTAACGGTTTCAACCTATTCTCTTGGATTGAGCTCATACTTTCAGAAATGAATCATCTTATTCATATAACACTTCAGAAAAAATCCTAGGTTGCA